>JAUIMM010001622.1:2930000-3170000 GCA_031769625.1 Taudactylus pleione
CTAACACCATGATACTTACCGTTGGTATCCTGGTGGGAAATAAAAAGGATTGGTAAGGACAGGACGTCCAGGGAGCAAAAATGTCTAGTTACGGCTCTTTATACGGCAGCTCAACAATGACAAGACGAAGGGCGTAGCCCATGCTTACCTACTTTTTAATTCTTTATCAGCGGGTGGAGTTTTTGTAAGACGCGTCTGTATCGTGACGTCATACCTAAAACAAATGTCTGACTATGGCACAGGTATGAATCCCCTGCAGGATGTGCTCTGTTATGTGCATTTTAATACAGAGAATGATGTACACTTGTATGTTGCTCTAATATTAATTATATTTGTAACAGCATAGACTAAGAAATGGGAGGAGCCAGGATAGTAAGGGGAGGAGTCTATGCCAGGAGCCAGGTGCTGACGCGAGGTGGGCCTGTGTGCTTTAAATGCCAGGGCCTATTTTTAGTCCCAGTCCGGCCCTGTAGGTCCCTCTGCCATTTCACAACTTGAATTCTATTAAGCGCAGTCCCACTTCTTTGTCTAAATTTAGTTTTTCTGATTGGGTGTACAGTACACACACCTTATATTGTGGACATGCAGCCTGTATATAATTAGTGTGTCAAAGAACTTTTTCTTTTCATTTAGTTATATAAAAGTTAGTGTAGAGACTCTAAGGAGTTATACCAGCGCCGAGGTTATTTGTTGTTGTTTTTAGCTGGTCAACAAGAGAGAAATGAACACAACAAATTTATGTTGAGTGCAAATCAGCTCCCTCCAGTCTGAGAGCTACTTCCACAAAGCGTCTTTATTAATACAAAAGATTATAGGTGTACAACCAATCACATAGCGTTCTTGAAACATAGCAATATCCAATCAGAAGCATTCGTGAAGCATAATATAGTTCATTTTAAGTAAAAAATATATTTCATATATTAAATGCAACTTATATTTTTTATTTTATTTTTGTTTTCCACGTCTCTTAAAAACATGTGGTGAGGGCAGGGCCGCAACTAGGGGGGGGCTGGAGGTGCACGTGCACCGGGTGAGCCGCTGTACCTGGTGCCAGTGACCTCCAGCCCGGCGCTGCAGAGAGGCTCCAAGCCGGACGTCCGCTGGTAATATTTATTACCAGCGGGCGCCCGGCTCCTTCTCTGCAGCGACGCGGTGTAGCCGGAGCCGGAGTTCTCTCCCGAACTCCAGCTTCTGGCTCTCCCCACGGGCACTATGGGGGAGACGTCATGACATCTCCCCCATAGTTCCAAGGAGCAGCCGGCGGACCGGACGCAACGCTGGATGCAGGAGCGGGGTTCAAGGTAAGTATTTTTTTTTTTAATAAGCTGCACTACAGGGGCATTATTATGAGGGCAGGGGCATTACCACAGGGGCATTACTATGGGGGCAGGGGCATTACCACAGGGGCATTACTATGGGGGCATAGGCAATAAGGGGCATTACTAATGGGGCATGAGCACTACAGGGGCATTACTATTGGGGCATGGGCACTACAGGGGCATTACCACAGGGGCATTACTGTGGGGGCATGAGCACTACAGGGGCATTACTGTAAGGGCACTACAGGGATATTACTATGGGGCATGGGCAATACAGGGGCATTACTATGAGAGCATGGGCACTACAGGGGCATTACTATGAAAGCATGGGCACTACAGGGGCATTAATATGGGAGCATGGGCACTATAGGGGCATTACTGTATGGTGGGCACTACAGGGGCATTACTATGGGGGTATTAACATATGGGCATTACTATGGGGGCATTACAATATGGGCACTACTGCAGGGGGAATTACATGGGGGGCGCCAAATTACTGTCTTGCCCCTGGTGACAAAATCCTAGTTTCGGCCCTGGTGAGGGGATATTTCTTCTGCTCACATACAGTATCAGTCTTTGAACACCCATCCTGTGGTTTCCACACCTGCACATACGCTTGATAATAATCTCTCTTTCTTGTAAAACGCCCTGGCAAGTTCTGATTTATCAGCCTATCTTTAGCTCGTTTTCCTGTCAGCTTGCGGTTCCAATAACCTGAGTTTAAAAACTCATTTTTGTATCTGAATGTCATATCTGACGTTTTTCATTTTAAGGAAAACACACAATTGAAAGATACACATTAATCCTTATTCATACGTGTTAATTAATAATTTGATTATTTATTGCTGAGGAATCAGTACGTAATACCGCCAGCCGCATGGAAGCCTGGCAGGGGTGAAGATCCCGACAGCTAAAAAAGTAAGTATAACTAACCCTATTCTCCCCCTAACCCTAACCCTCCTTTTTATGGGTGCCTAACCCTAACCTCCCCCCCTAGTGTTTAACCCTAACCCCCCTCTAAGTGCCTAAACCTGAACCCCCCTGCCCCCACAGCCTAACCCTATTCTCCCCCTAACCCTAACCCTCCTTTAGGGGTGCCTAACCCTAACCTCCCCCCCTAGTGTTTAACCCTAACCCCCCTCTAAGTGCCTAAACCTGAACACCCCCACAGCCTAACTCTAAGTCTCCCGAGGGGGTGCCTAACCCTAACCTCCCCCCGGGGGTGCCTAACCCTAACCCCCCCTTCCCGTAGCCTAAACCTAACCCTCCCAGGGGATGTGCCTAACCCTAAGTCCCCCCCGAGAGCGCTAAAACGTAACCATCCCTCCCGCGGCTGTCCGCGCCCGGCATACCTTTGTTCGGTATGCCGGGTGTCGGGCTCCCGGCATAGGTCTAATGACAGGTGTCAGGATTTCGACGCCTGTCACTAGTACCTTGCCAGGATTTGACAGTCGGGAAGCCAGCGGTCTGCATTTCGACCATCGGCTTCCTGACTGCATCCCATTGCTGACCCCCATTTATGTGAAAGCCTGAATCTTCAGTGACAGTCCCTAGGACCATGGGGAATGCTGGGAAGTGGGTGCAGTCTGGTTGTTCACTATATCTATAGTTTGCAAATGGCTGAATAAAGAAGCATAGCAGTTGTTACCCATGCATATGAATGCATTTACAAGCATGCAAACAAAACATGGTATCAGAATAACTTTAAATGGGCTCTACTATTGCTCACAGTGTGAGATAATCCTGCAAAAGTCTGCAAAGCTGTGATACCCAGTGTGTGACAACTCTGCATTGTCCTCTTGTCACATCAAACTGTGAGTAGCAATGGATTATCCGTCTCCTGCAACAGGCATGCAAATGTCTGGTAACTTGTCTGAAAACTGGAAAAGATTTAAACAAAGGTTTAATATTCACCTTACTGCATGTGGAGCAGATAATGAGGAAGATAAAACTAGTGGTGCATACACACGGTACAACTTGAACAGCCATAGATATCGTTGATAGATTTCCCTCCAACTTTCTGTAGTGCAGGTCAAACGATTTTGGTTGTACATACTGATAGATATCTATGATAGATATTTCAGTGAAGCGATCTTTTTACAGGGAAATCTTTACAAAATCGTCCAAGTTGGCCTGCATGCATGAAAGACCATAGACATTGTTATCGTTCATGCGGGAATGCGCATCGTTGGTCATTGGTCGATCGTTCACTGTATAAAAATGAACGATATGAACAATTTATCATTCAACGATATTGTTATCGTTCCTATGCTTCAGGAAAATCGTCCCGTGTGTATGCAGCTTAAGGCATCCATTTTCCTCCATGTGATAGGAGAGGATGTGCTGGACATTTATAATAGTTTTCAATTTGCTGAAGGGCAGAATATGGTTTTATCCTCTATAATGCAAAAGTTTGAAGACTATTTTGTGCCAAGAAAAACTGTGACCTATGAAAGATATAAGTTTTTTACTTGTGATCAGAAGAACGGAGATGGATTTGATCAGTATGTTACAGAACTGCAATCACTCAGCAAAACCTGTGACTGAAGAATATCCTTCATCTGACATGTATGATAATATTGATAACGGTGAACAAACCATGATTCAAGAAAGGTCCAACATCATTGATGAAACACTGACTGTGTATGAAAGACCAAAAGAGAAATGCACAGACCTGAGAGACTCATTGAAACATCTTAAGGTGCATACACACAGTCAGATTTTTCTTCAGATCTGATTGATAATGATTTTAAAAATCGTTCAATCGTTCATATCGGAAAGAAAAATCTGACATGCGGGCAGCAATGAACGATGAACGATGCACGTTCCCGTTTGTCAGATAACGATATCTGACATCTGGGGGTAAATTTACTAAAGGTCGATTTGCAGCACGATTTGAGGAGTGATTTAGCACTTTTCAAATCGACTCAAATCGCATGCAGTGAAAACCATTTTTTCACTGCATTTACTATTAGTCGATTTGTTTTGCTATTTGCAAAATAAATTCGATTTGAGTCGGTTTTGAAGAGTGATTTGCTGTTCGATTTGCAAGTTCATGTCCACATCGAACGGCAATCACCCTTCAAATCACTCTTCAAATCTCCGACACGAACTGCTTCATGCTTTCACTTTCAACATGAGCAGTTCGTTGTCACACAGATACATGCAGACATCAGTGAGATGCCTGCATGTATCTGGCTGGAAAAAGTGTCTAAATAGTTACATTTAAAAAAAAAAACTGTGAGGTCACTCCCTAAATCAGAACCAGCCCCGGACTACTGAAACCCAGTTCTGGTTGACTAAGTACACGGAAAAAATTACGTAGGGCCTCCCTGTACTTAGTACAACCAGCACTGGGCTATGGGAAGCAGGGCTGGTTCTGGATTTACAGGGAAAAATTTGCGTAGGGTCTCCCTGTAAGATCCAGAACCAGCCCTGGACCCTTTCTAATGGGGGACTGATGCCACAGCAAGGGGAGCCCTATCACCGGGCCCCCCAGCCGCAGTATCAGCCCTGACCATTAGTCAGTCCAGGCCAGGGATCCCTGGGGAGTTGGAGACCCCTTCAAAAAAAGTGGTCTCCCTCTCCAGGGCACCCCTAGCCTGGGCTGATAGCCCGAGGCTATCCCCACCACCCCTGGGCGGTGGGTGGCGTGTTAATTGTGACAGTGTGGTGTAAAAAGATATATAAATAAACATTGTCTTTCCAGTAGAACTGCAGGTCCCAGAAAGCCTCCCCTGCACGCTGGTACTTGGAGAACCACAAATACCAGCATTAAGGGCCCACTGGGACTTGTAGTTCACCTGTAAAGAAATGTCCCAAGAAACACACACACCTTACAAAGTATAACTTTAATACATACATATATACATACATACACACACTCACACAATACTCACCTATATTACCTCCAGTGGTCCCCTTCTCCAGTAGGCATCCATGGGTTAAAATAAGGAGTAATCAGTCTAACCAGAATGATTACTCCTTCCCGAATGAAGCGCACAGATGTGGCTTCATCCTTTGAAGCTCCGTGTCTGTGCGTTCATTGGCTGAGAGAGGTCAGGCCCCGCCTCTCAGCCAATGAATGGCTCCTCCATTGTACTCAATGGTGGGAGCCGCAGGGTTACTAAAGTTTATCCTGTGGTTCCCAAGCGAACGCCTGCCGTTTGTGGGCGGCCTCACTGACATCACCAGTGATGTCAGTGGGAGAGCTTCTGGCTCTATTCGAGCCGAATGCACTCTGGGGCTTGCGGCAGATAAGACCCTACCACAAGGGTCTCGTCGCAAGCCCCGATGGTCGCGATGGTCTTGACCATCGCGACCATCATCCTGGCCGCTCATTAAAGCTGTGGGTGGTAACCCACAGCCTAGCGAGCGTCCAGGAGGTCGGAACATTTTTTAGATGCGGCCACCCTCATTCAGAGCGAGCACTCGTATTTTGCAAGCGCCTCTGAATGAGATCCTTAATGTGGCCATCCACTATCTCCAAGCAGAAAAGAAGCATATTCCTTCCTGCTGTACTTGTCACAAGCCGCCGCACTGAGAACACAGGGCAAGGCAAACACCAGGCGATCGTTCGCTGAACTCTTCCTCATCAGCTGTCCATCATCCTTGGACTGTCCTGGATTGGATCCTGTGATTATTTCCTGCTGGAGCGAATGTTGATCCGGTGCCGGTGACAGCGTTTCACGTGTTTCCAGTTCTGGCTAAGTCTCCTGTTTTCCAGTTGAGTATCCAGTTATCCTGCCAGCTTTGTTTTTGTCTGCCATTTGTACCATCTAGGCGGCACGGTCCACATAACATCTACCTGCCGTTTGTGTCATCTAGGCGGCACGGTTCGCATACCTGCTCCCTGCCATTTGTGTCATCCAGGCGGCACAGGGCGCACTCAGTGTCCAGAGTGTGCAACCCAGCATCCAGCAGCTGGTGTCAACCTGGTGGCAATGGTCGCACTCAGCGTGCCACCGCTTGTGTCAACCCAGCAGCACAGGCCGCAATCCAGCATCCAAAGTATGCAATCCAGCGTACCACCGTTTGTGTCAACCCGGCGGCACAGGCCACAACTCAGCGCCCTAAGTATGCAATGTAGCGTACCGTCACTTGTGTCAACCAGGCGGCACAAGTCTTTCATCAGCAACAACCAGCCCTCAAGGCTACTACACGGCCCAAAGGCCGCATCTTGTTCTACGGCTCACAAGCCACAACCAGCCAAGCTCTTCCAGCTCTCAAAGCTGCTCTATGGCCACAGCAAGCCAAGCATAACCAGCCCTCAAGGCTGTTGCAGGACTAACCTTCCCGGACATTACCTCAATTCCTAACAGTACTAGAAGGACCACCCCCTTGTTTCCATCAGGCTGCAGATGCATGTGAGATTCCTTTGAATGGACTACTATTGGAGTAGCCTTAGTTTGTCTGTCTTTATTGGGAGACTACAGAAGCCATATAATCATAAAATTGACAGAAAGTGGGTTTTCATTATTTTTTTCTTTGGTGGAATCAAGTTTATCTTCTCTGTCTACATTGTATACTTAAACGTCATGCAAGAGTCACAGAGGAGGTATGAATTTGGAGTCATGTGAATTTGGGACCTGCGCTCCCCTTAGCAAGACCCTGCAGTCCCCTTCACCTGGGCCCGGCATGGCTGGCGACGCGCCTGTCCATCTGCTAACTGTAAATAGAAGCAGTACCCAAGGGGTCCGAGTAGTGTGTCCTTTTTCTTGTTATAATCAGTGGGAAGCTCAAGGGGGGTGCTGGCACCAATGCCACAGCTGTCAACGCTGTCACCCCACCATCTCTAACTGATGCCAGCCAATATCCACTAGGACCCAGCTGCTCTCCACTGAGTTGCGTCCTCTGTGTGGCTCACTGCTGCGTATTTCCTCCGCTGCTGAAGAAGAGGAACAGACAGACTGTTCAATATGAAGGCAAGTTGAAGGTTGGAGTATCAGGAGGCTGCAGTGATGGGGCAGGAGGATGTACTGACAGGGGGCAGTAGGCTGCAGTCATGGGGTAGGAGGATGGAGTGTTGGAGCAGAGGGCTGGAGTGACCAGGCAGGAGGCTGGAGTGACAGGCAGCAGTATGCCAGAAAAACTGGAGTTTAGTGATGGGGCAGGCGGTTGGAGTGACAGTGATTGGTTTAGGATATGTGGGGATGATAAAAGGACAGTGGGATCCGGTGGGTGGGGCTTCCAATACTGAATAACAGCTGGACAATAGCTAGGGCTGGTGGGTTCATCTAGTGTCATGAAGCCATGGAGTGTGTCAATTGTTGTGTTACAGTGAATGTGATGAAATAAAGAAGCCATATGACTTAGCAGACTGGAGTGGAGTTATTTGTAAGCAGGATTTTTAGGCAGAAACCAGTACTGGATGTTGGAACAGACTGCAAGGTGACTCCAGAGGGATGCTTTGAGTTTGGCAAACTGATGCACTTAAGGAGGAATTGTCTAAATTGGCAAGAACCAATGAATTGTTTGGTTGTTACGACTAGGACCTGCATTTCCTGCCTGTTTTACCATGTCCTCATCCACGGGTAGTCCATTGCTGTTCTGAGTGACCATCCTGATATAATAACAGGCGATGCAATCACCTTGGTATTAAGCACCATAGTTCCAGAAAGCTTGACGACCCAGCTAATGTAAGTGGACAATCGGTGCAAGTGGTGGCAGCAATTGCACCAAGGCTGCCATACCACCTTATTTTCGGGTGAGACTTCCCCTTGTTCTGGGAAATTATAGTCGATCGGATTGGTCCAGACATGCCGGCAACTGAATCACCTGGCCTGGATGTCCTACCCTACTTGATCTTGATATTTATACCCCGGAACAGGAGAGAGGCCAAGAAGCAATGTGGGTGTCACAGGAAAGTAACAGAACTGAGGCTGCCCAAATTTACTTTTAGCAAGTAAACACCAGAGAATGCGCCGAGTGAAAGGTTACGGCTCATTCTGTCAGTGGGCCTGATTCATTACTGATTGCGACTGCGATTACACACGCAGTGCGGTCACAACTGTGATCGCAGTGACTACGCAGACACGTCGCAGAGTGATTGACAGGAAGCACCGTTTGGGGGTGGTGACCAGGCGTGGTGGTTGGGGAAACGCAGGCGTGCCAGTGCGTTTGAACATAAATTATCCACTGCGATGCATTACACAGCTTGAGGCCTCATAGTGTGCGATGAGGTTATCAATTTCTGAGTAAGGTCAGGGCAAGTGAGAGTGAGGCTGCGATGGTACTTGATTGTACCGATGGTTTCACAGTCCTGCTAAACATTAGGGATGTGTTAGATATTTTTGGGAAAGGGGGCCTGGACTGCCTTGACGATGGTGGGACTGCCTTGACGATGGTGGGTAAGCTCATTATTTTAGCCAAATTTATGCCAAAAACCTTGCATATTATGCATAATTATTAATGGTTGTATGGTGCATCTGGTTTCTCTGGTTTCTATGTCATTACGGATGTGTGTAAGGTAATGTGGGTGTCCTTATGTTGTGCAGAGGGGGCATAGCATAATAAACACACGATGAAACAAAGCACTTATGATACAGAAAGCACGAGAGCTCTTGTGCTTGATAACTTCCTCCAACTGCCCTTGTTTTTTTTTGTGTAATATTATAAGAAAATAACAGTGTTAACCACTGGTGCTGGTTGGAAAAATGTCTTAGTGGTACTGTATGCGCGTGCTGTAGATGTTCGCCAAAAGTGGGCATGGCCACATGTCACAAGGGGCGTGGCCACTGGTTTCTCGTCACTCGTCATTCTGGGAGCATTGCTCTCCACTTCATACAAAATACACCTTACTGTACCCATATGGCGGTTTCTCTGCAAACAGGGAACCTCTGAAGAAATGGATCCTCCCTGGGCAGACGGAGGGCCTGATTCAGAGATGTACGCTAATGTAATCGTTTCTGCAATTTCGCACAGAACACAGCTGTGAAAATATGTTAATGACTTCCAAAGCTTACCCGAGCATAGCGCCCACTGCTGCCTTGTTATTTCCGTCTGACGGTAACATTGGTGCAGATCTGGCAGCCATGCAGTATATGCAGCAACTCTGACCTATCTCAAACAACGCTCATGCTGCGAAGGAGAAGATAGCAGAGGCTAATTTATGCATGCCCATGAAACGGCGTTTAAATGATCTGACACGCCTGCGTTTACCTAGCCACCCCCTGTTACCTCCCCCAAACGCTGATTACCTGTCACTCCCTTTGTGGTTGAATCCTCTGTGCGAGCACAGTGGTAAAACAATGCCTGTGCGCACTGCGACTTACAAGCGTGGACAATGGCAAACAATCGCTCGATGTACGTAAATATCGGCATTGTGTACATGAATCAGGCCCATTGTCTTCAGTCGGTATTCACTATTCATGTAGGAGATCACAATAAATCACTAAATTATTATTATTATTATTATTATTATTATTATTATTATATTTTATTTATATGGCACCACAAGGGTTCTGCAGCACCTTACACAGTACATAAACAAAGTACAGAAACAGTACATAAAGTTGAACAAAACAAGAAAACAGTGATATACAGTACAAGACATTGCAGGACAAATACATGGTATATAAACATTTGGAGTATAGAGTAGATAACGATCTAAGTAAAGGAAGGAAAAACACATGAGGGAAGAGGGCCCTGCTCGTGAGAGCTTACATTCTAAAGGGGAGGGGCAGACAGACAGGGGCGACACAGAGGGGGTAGACAATGACTTATTAATTATAATAATTATTATTATAAATGACTTCCCTATCTATATACTGAAGAGAGAAGTATATCCTCCAATCTTCTCAGGAATGGATTCTGATAAGACATAAGTCCAAAACTTACATGAGGGTTCTCACCCGCGTGTACATAAAAGGTGTCTGTATCTTTATCCTAATTTGTTTCTCCTAGTCTAGAGATAGGAAGAAAACTTACATTCACATTCTCACCCGTATATATATATATATATATATATATATATATAATGGTTTATTTACAGTTCCACATCACCACACTCCAAATCACATGCAGTAATGCTGAAGGGAAAGCACTTACATTAGTTTTCTGTCACGCATTCCCATAAAGGTTTCCTTATCCTGAGGCTACGTAAAAAACGTTTTCTCTGGACACTCACATCCGATGGCAAACGGAAAGTTTTTTTAATGGTTAAAAAATAGTAGACATTAAAAAAAAAAACCACAAGCCCACACCCGGAGGTAACCGCTCTCATCTGGTAATCGGAGCAGATGGTAAAAGAAATATCGCCGCTGTGCTGCAGTTCACAGAGCGGGTGCTCCGACTTATCCTTTTTAGTGCATCCCAATCATTCAGGTGAGGCAGCGGTCACGACTCTCAGCTTCAACGCGTTTCGTTCCCTGTGGGGTATGTTCCATGTGCAATAGCTGGCTCCGGCTGTCAGGAATGAATATTACTGCATGTGATTTGGAGTGTGGTGATGTGGAACTGTAAATAAACCATTATATATATATACGGGTGAGAATGTGGATGTAAGTTTTCTTCCTATCTCTAGACTAGGAGAAACAAATTAGGACAAATACACCTTTTATGTACACGCGGGTGAGAACCCTTATGTAAGTTTTGGACTTATTACTTATCAGAACCCATTCCTGAGAAGATTGGAGGATATACTGTTCTCTTCAGTATATAGATAGGGAAGCGCTAGGTGAGTTATTCTATTTTGCTGGGTCAGTAATTATCTCACCTGCTTCCACAGACAGACATTGTTGAATTGTTGGGAAAACTTGAAGGTTGAAGTTGGTTAAACCATTGTTTCAGTAAAGCCTTCCAGGTTCTGCTAAGTCCCCACCAGGTTGAAGCACAATCCGCATGTGCAGATGGTCATTACACACGTGCATTGGAAGGAAACCGTTGCACCAGAGGACACTGTGGAGGAGGGAGACACCGCTGGACCTTCCCGGACAAGTAATACCCCTTCACACTACAAGCTATATCCTGGGTTACTGCATGTAAATGCATAGTAATCTGTGTTACTGTGCAGTGTGAAAGGGACAGGTTGAAATAAGCTGGGTTGATAGACCCTGTTCATGAGAAGGATTGAACACATGTTCATCCCAGCTAGCGGTGCAGTGTGACCGGGTAACCCTGGTCCCAACGCTCCAGTCCTGTTCACTGCATAGGAAGAACAGGCACTTGGAGATGTGATCATCTCCAAGTACTGGCTCAGCACATGATGGCGGTGACGCCATTCACCCAGCATTAGTGCCGGATCAGGCCGCCAGTCTGACAGGGGTCTCAGCCGGGTCACACCCAGGATGGGCGCGTGAACAAAATCCCGGATGCGATGTAAAGTCAGTGATGGTAAAGTCAGGTGGAAGTGACGTAACCACAAAATCTGCAGCTCACTCCCCTGAATATATTGTTCTAGGTGTAGACTGTAATAGCAGTACAATGTATATGCTGTGCTAAGTTTTGCATAGAGAATTCCTTTTAACAATACTTTCAACTTTGACTTCGTATTGCTTTATGGAGTATTGTTGTTGGCAAGTCTGCAAAATAGTTTTTGGCAGTAACGGAATCTCTGTTCATTTTTGTTTCCTCAGAATACATTACAAGTAACTGAACAATTACTCTTCTAGAATATGATTTACAAGTAATAGAATTTTTCTTTATAGGACTTTTTATCCATTTTTGGCCTCAGTAATTTCTTCAGAAAAAGACCCCATAAGTCTCTAGGTTACAGAGATCATGATTTGATTGCCATGGTTACCTGGCACTGGGATTGTTGTTGTGCTGTAATCAGAACAAAATAACTACTGTGTTTTGGATGCATTAAGATAATGCAGAATGTAATCACAGTTTAGGAAGGGGACACAATATGGCAATTGACTATAACATCACAACACACACAGGGGCATATGTATCACAATCTGCATCTAAGGGCCATATTCAATGAGAGGCGAAAAGTCTGTTATCGGTGATAAATCATCGCCGATAACGGACTTTATCGCCGATGACGTAATTTTCACCTAATTCAATTATCCCCGAATTAAATTTCAAAGACTTTTCGCCGGTGCGAAAAGTCTTTGTTAAAAAACGGGGATAAGTTTTCACCATGTAATACATGGCGAAAAAGTGCAGAATTGGGGTTTAGTGGTGCAGAATAAAATAAAATAGCCTGCAGCCTTTTTAATGTGCCCTGAAAGTAATCTGTGTAAAAAAAAATGTAAAAAAATCCTCAGGTTACCCCAAAAAATGTACTTTAATTTTCGGAGTGAAAAAAAAATAGGGGAACAAAGTTTTAAACTAGCGAAATTGATTCGGGAGGGGGGGTCCCCATGTATGCGGCAGGTGTTTTCAAGAATGCGGGTGGTAACGGCAGGTGCATTTTTTAAGAATTTTGAAAATTCACTTTAGGGACTTAAAAATATATTTGCACCCATTTTCATGTACCCCAAATTTGATGGAAGTAAAAAAAAAAAAAAAAAAGCTAAGTGCTATTCTTCTCCCCTTCTCCACAGGCACATTTATGCACCTGCTGCGGCTATTTAAAAACCCTGATTGCCTTCCGCAGGCAATATCTCCATATTTGATAAGCTCCTGACACTTTTACATATTTTATTTGTAAATTTTATAAGCAACAGACTAAGAAGAGAGTTAAACACAGGAACCCAACCACTGGCTTAGTAAGAGAGTTAAACACAGGAACCCAGCCACTGGCTTAGTGATAGCAGAAGGATAAAGTATAGTGTCAGGCAGGAAACTGCTAAATCATTTATGGACCCCTGAAGCATTGACCCTAATTTATTATATTATAGGCAAAGCGCACATTGTAGGAAGCAGGAGATTGTCGTAATGTCCACGTCCTGCCTGGAACCCCGAATGTGCTACCGGCTCTTTTTTATTACTTCCGTCACACATTATCCAAGGTCTTACATAAGACAAGAGTCTGACGTAATAGGCGCTGAAAAATGTCTCAACGTAAATTCAGATATTCTTGGATGCTTCTGGTTTCTTTGGTAATCCTTTTTCAAGATTTCCCGAATGCATGCAATAAGAAAGGGCGATAGAATAAAGAGGAAAACCTGCAATGGCAATTAAACCAAAAGGACACTTCTCTGCCTAACACCTATAGTAGAACCACTACTATACTTTGTCTATTTTCCATATCAGGTGCAGACTATTAACACGCACTCACCCACATGTCCAATGCTTGGGGGTCGCACTGTGATTACGGACTCACAGAAGAATCCATCGCAAAGTGAGTGACAGGCTGTCAGCGTTTGGGAGTGGTATCAGGGGGTGGTCAAAAAAATACAGGCGTGTTTGACCATTTAAAATGCCGTAACATGGGCGTGCATAAATTAGCCTTTGCGATCTCTTACTTTACGCAGTTCTGCATGTCAGGACTGGTCAGACCCGCAGCATGGGCAAGATGGCGGCTCGATGTGCAGCGATATATATATATATGCAGGTTAGCGACATCGTACGCATATAAGAAGGCAGCAGTGGGCTGTTGCGCTTTGGCACGCGTTAGCATATATTCACAGCTGCATTCCGTGTGCAATCGCAGCTGAGATCGCATTAGCGTCCATCTCTGAATTAGGCCCCAAGTCTGTGTATAACCCTGATAATACTATTCTCTCTGATTGCGGACACACCTTGGTAAGCTATATTCATTTCAGTCGGGTGGTTTTCTCTTTGGTAATTCTGAATAAGGGCCTGATTCATTAGGGAATGCAACTGCAAATGTAATAGCGATTATGCACGCAGTTCAACTGCTGTAGTATTCGAATCCATCCGATCGCTATGCCATCGCAGCACAACATAGGGATGCCCACTTTACTTACCACACATCCATAATGTTTTACCAAGACTGCGAAACCATTGGTACAAGCGAGTACCATGGCAGCCTCACGCACACTTGCACAAGTTCTGGCCTTACTTAGAAATAGCTAACTTCAGCGCACGTTATGAGACCTCAGACTGCATATGGCATAGCAGTGGATAATTTATGCACGCCCCTGCAACAACGTTCAAATGCACTGGTACGCCTGCGTTTCCACGACCACCCCGTCACCACCCACAAATGGCACTTCCTGTCAATCTCTCTGCGATGGGTCTGCGTAGTCACAGCAATTGCAGTCCCGATCCCAGTGGCCGGTTCGTACGTGCGCACTGCGATGCATATGCATGCGCAGAATGCAACAATTGGCCGATTGCTTGCATACTCGCAGTTACGTTCCTTGCTGGATCGGGCCCTAAGTGCAAACCCTGCAATGGCAGTTAAACAAACAGGACATTCTTTCTCCTAAAACCAGCAGCAGAACCACTTTCTTAAGCTGCATAGACACGTAAAGATTTTCTGTCCAACCATCCAACTAGTTGATTGATTGGAATGAATATCTGGTAAGGGATGAAAGCAAATGACAATCAGCAATTTACTCCCAAACGCCGGAAAATGGACAAAAACTGTTGTTTGAACAAATTATTTAGATCAAACATTTAACAAACTTGTCTGACGTCATTTTCATCTGTTTTCTGGCATTTAGGAGCAAATTGCTGATCATCATTTACTCCCATACGTTACCAGATTTTCATTCCAACCAATCACCTAGTTGGATGTTTGGACAGAAAATTGTTACATGTGTATGCCGCTTTAATGCTTTTATCTATATCAGGGGCAGATCACGTAACGCACTCACCCCCTTGTCCAATGCCTTTTGGGTGAACAAGGGTGAAGTAGTAGTGTTGCAATCTGCATGTAACCTTGATAATACTTTTTTTTTTCTTTTTCTCTGGAGCTGGGATTCTATCTGCCGGCATCATCTGGGCCAGGATGGTGACTACATCTCATCCCCTATAGTTATATTTGTACTGCGGTATAAGCTAGACCTGTTAGGAGCTCAACGGTGCACAAGGTTTGTTTTCTTCCTTAGTTCAGTAATATTTCCTGGGAGATATTTATCTAGAGGGGATGAAGCTAATATGCTGGCCACCGATATACCGACGCCGGAATCCCGCTGCCAGGCAAAATGCAGATGCCGCTATCCCAAAGGGGATCAGGATACCGGCGTCAGCATCCTGACAACTGAAATCCCGAATAAAGGATCTGGGTAAGTATCAGCGTAAGCCCGGGGATGGGGGTTAGGTTTTGGGACCCCTGGGGGGAAATTAAGGCTAGGCACCCTCTGGGGAGGGTTAGGCTGCGCGGAGGGGGGGTTAGGGTTAGGCACCACTGGAGGGAGGTTACGGTTAAGGACCCCCCTGGGAGGGATAGGTTTAGGGTGTGGGAAGGGGGGGTTAGGGTTAGGCACCCCCAAGGAAGTTAGGGTTAGGCACTACTAAGAGAGAGTTAGTGGGCTGAGGGGAGGAATAGGGTACTTACCTGCCCTTGTCAGGATGTTCACTCATCGGGCTTCCGGCGTCGGGTATTTCATACCCATTCCAGCTCTAGAGTACAGTATATAGCAGTAGCTGATTTAAGCTTTACTTGTGCTAAACAAGTTTCTATTGCATGTTCGTGAAATGATGAGGCTTCTCCAAGGGATTATTAAGTTTCTTATTTATATAGTTACAATTGTTGCTAAATGTTTATTAGTTAGTGAAAGTTACAATTTGACTTCAAGTTATCAGTCTGGACAAGGAGTCACATGTCAGCTATACAGATTTCCCTCTGCAGAGCTCTTTCTGTCTTAAGCTGGGTACACACTTTGCGATCCCCAGCTGACCAAGCTGAACCCTCCCGATCAGCCGAGCAATGTGCATATGATGTAGTAAGGGATAGACAGGGGGGTGGGGGGGGGGGGGGAAAGAGAGAAGAAAAAGGGGGGGAAGGGGATTTTTGCACAGGGACTGTAGTGTGCTGCATAAAGAGCCTGATTCAGAGTTTAATGCAATGGCGATTTTCATGCAATTATCGGTGGTCTGCGAATTTATCACAGCCACATTGCGCACACGCAGTGAATGAATCGTGATCAAGCTCTTCTCTGTGAGGATTCAGTCGCAATTGATTGACAGGAAGAGACTGTTTAGTGGATGGTTACGGGGAGTTCCGGAGAAAACACGGGTGCGGCGGGGGCCATTTCCTAGGTGTGTACTGGCCAGCGGCTGTGATAACGCACACAGAGAACACAGCTCCAGCGCCTCAGTTATGGCTGCCATTCTGAAAGACCATAGACTTACTCGAGGAGTCGATGTTTTCAGGCTCTGCGTCTAATGCTGCGTTTGTGTACGCAGTAGCGGCCAGCTGTGAGGGCTCCGCTGGGCGTCTCAATACAAATTCCGCCATAGATACATTATGCAGTAATTTATATACTGATGCAAAAAGTAATTCTCTAAATAAATCAAAATGAGAGGTGCATCCAGAGTTACATATTGATATGACACAAAGCAGCAAAAGAAAGAAAACTCTTGTTGGACGGCCGCACTCCAAACCGTATCTGATCTATGACATAAAATGTACCTTTTATTAAATGTTCAAGTAAAATAGAGCTTAGTGGATGAAGTAACTAATTTGAACATGTTAAAATGTAGATTTTCTAATAATTCGCCAATAATTATACATAAATCTGCAGTTGAATAATTTAACCAATTCAAGAGAATAGAAAAGAAAACATATTATTAAAATATAGTAGTGTGATGGGGAAGTGTAGGTGAGACTAGTGCAATTGTCCTAACACGGACATAGGGGGTGACCCAGCTGATTGCAGATTCCCTATGGTCGGGAATTTGCGCATGCAACGGACCCGTACTTTGCAGTGATTGACAGTCTGCTATCGTTTCTGGGCAGGGTATGGAGCTGTGACGGTCTCCATTTCCCACAACGGAGGTGTGTGGCCACTGTTGGGGGAGATAGTGGAGAGGCCAGGATCTCTGTCGGCTGAAGATTCCTGGCCTCTTTTTACACATCTGTAGTGGCCGGCTTCTATGACCTCATGGTCACTCAGCCGGCTGAAGAGATTGCAGATAATCCAATGCTGCGTCCTTGGATGCAGCTCAGATTAGTAATGAATGCAGGAGGTGTGGCGTCTCCTGCTGCATTATCATATTAGTGCTGTAGCATGTTAGTAGCTGCGATAGCCTCTGCATCCTCTGCTGAATCAGACCCATAGTGTGGAAAAGAAAAAGGAAGGCGAAAAAAAATTTAACAAAAATAAGAAGTATACACAAAAAATAAAATAAGTACCATGACCCAAAATGATCAATAATGTCAATAAATCTCTCATACACTGAGATCACAAGGGGAAAGAGCAAAAAAATGACAGGGCTAAATTCCGCCATATGGATACCACCAAAAATGAGAGTATAAGTTATGATACAATAGATAAGAATCTGCAGGGTCTGAGCTCTCATATGTTAAAAGATCTCCCTTTCCTTGCAGGGCCGGATCTAGAGCTTGTGGAGCTCAGGGCAAAAATTCCCTTTGGCGCCCCCCCCCCCCTAAAAAAGAAGCAAAAATCAAAGAGGGCGTTCTTTGTGACACACTTCCTGTTCATAACCTTAGGAGGCATGCCCAGCAGGAAGTGGATGCCCTGCTGCATTGTGCTGCTGCTCCATCCTCTCCCATGGCCACTCCCAGAATATCACACCTGGGAACAGCAGCACAGTTTGTGACTATGGTGCCGCCAAACTTTGTATGTTATGCCACACACATACTATGTATGCCGCACACAGTAATGCCCCTTACACATTATGCTGCACATGGTAATGCCCCTTACACATCATGCCACAATGTAATGCCCCTTACATGTTATGCCACACTGCATTGCACTTACACATTATGCTACACTGCAATGCCCTCTTTTTCCCCCCTATGTGGTGTACAGTGCCTGTAGCATCTCATACTGCACATAGGAGCATCTGAAGCATGAATTAGTCACAGCAATAGTAAAAGTCAACAGCAGCACAGTTTTGGAATATGATGCCGCCAAAGTTTGTATGTTATGCCACAAACACATACTCAGTTTGCCGCACACAGTAATGCCCCTTACACATTAAACCGCACATGGTAATGCCCCTTACACATTATGCCAGGCACTATAATGCCCCTTACACATTGTGCCATGCACAGTAATGCCACTTACACATGCCACACACAGTAATACCCCTAACACATTGTGCCACACACATTAATGCCCTTTATAACACATTATGTTACAGACAGTAATGTCCCTTACATGTTATGCCACACTGTAATGCCCCTTACACGTTATGCCACCCTGTAATACCCCTTACACGTTATGCCACACTGTAATGCCCCCTTTCTTCCCCCTCTGTGGTGTACAGTGCCTGTAGCATCTCATACTGTACATAGGAGCACCTGAAGCATGAATTGGTCACAGGAATAGTAAAGGTCAACATGTTTTTTCTATCTAGCAGAACCTTTTGAAGACTGGCTGTAACTATGTCCTGTGACTTCTTATATAGTGGTTCAATCAACGTTAATTTAAAAAAATGCTGAAGCTGACACATCAGTGAGTCTGCAGTACACTTAATTGATTAGTTGAGTACACATTATTTTATTTGAACACAGAATCCCAGTAGATGTATTTCTATTTGATAGTTAAATAGGTAAAGTGTATATGACAATGACAATTGAAAGAGTCTCAATTTAATTAATACAATTTCTTTTAGAGTATATATAATCATTACAAATGACTAATACAAATTTTAAAAGGCAAAATTATATGATCACAAGTCTCATTGAGATTATCTATTGCACCTAGTTGGTCCTTTAATCAGGAGGTAGGCCATATAACTAAAAATATATGCTGGTAAGTACTAATCTAATTTTACCATCACCTGTAGCATTATACAAACATATTTTTATTTATGCATATAGAAAAACCCACATAAAATAATGAGTTGACCAGTGAAAATTTTTAATAGACCTGTTTAAAATATCTTAATTGAAAACCTGGGAGAACCTACCATTAAACAACTTACTGTAGAACCTACAACAGGACACTAAGGGGTATATATACTAAATCGTGGGATTTTAGAACTCTGCTAGCACCGGGCATCTTTTTTGCCAAACATGTAATTCGCAATGTGATGCGAATTGGATGCACTAGCAGACGCTGCTGATTAATTTGATGTTGAACACATGAATATCTGTGTGCGACTGAGTCTCTGGGGTATATTTACTAAAGTGAGAGTTTTTAGAAGTGGAGATGTTGCCCATAGCAACCAATCAGTTTCTACTTAACATTTAACTAGCACCTTCTAGAAGATAATAGCTAGAATCTGGTTGCTATGGACAACATCTCCACTTCTAAAAACTCTCACTTTAGTAAATTTACCCCCCCCCGAATCTGTATATGAAGTGTTACAATGTAGCGGCCACAGCTTTTTTCATTCCAAGTTCTGTTGTGTTTCATCTACTGACTCAGAGCCTGATTCAGCAAGGTTCGCAATTGCAAAGCTCAAAGCAGGATATAGATATAGGATTTATGCACGCTGGCTATAGATATATGATATATGCGTTGTCCAATGCAGCATCGGATAAGCTGCGTAACATCGGCCGGCTAAGGTGACCCATGGGGTCCCACAGCCGGCCATCGCAGTTAGGAGGAAGAGGCCAGGAAATCTCCGTCACTTGACGGAGATCCTGACCTCTTCCCTCCCCCCAACGATGGCGACACGCTTCCGTTTCAGGAAACGGGGGCCATCGCCGCCCCCTCCCCGCCCACAAATTGCAGCAGACTGTCAATTGCTGACAGTCTGCTGACAGTCTGCGAGCGGGATCGCATACCCGTTCTGCACATGCGTAGAACGAGTCTTGCTCCTGCACAGATTTTGGGATATTGGTAATCTGCGCTGTGCACTAGCGTGCACTGCTGAATTAGGCCCTCAGGCGCACACAGATATACAAGTGCCGATAATCAAATTAATCAGCACAGTCTGCTGGTGCATCCTAATACAACTCCTTGCAATTAAAATGCATTTTCAGCAAAAAATACGCCAGGCGCTAGCAGAGTTGCATGGGATCTGGCAACTCACACGCTCCAGACATCTCGCACCTCGTGGCATATTGAGACTAGATGTATGAGGACACATCTGTATATATCACATCATATCAATGCAAAATATATTGTAATGATTTGTGGCCATTCAGTAAAACTTACCTGTCCCGCGACGCCCTCCGATAAATGGCCCCTCTGTGATCCTGGCAAGCAGTGCACAGAATGACATACTGTATTGGGAGTCCAATAAGTGTTCTTCCCACTGTACATGTGTCGGCAATGCCTTGTGCTCCAGCGCCCGCCCATGACGCACTGTGGACGCTGGAACACAAGGGGGTCAGAGTGATGGATCAGGAGAAGTGAACTTTACTGCTCCTATCTGCACAGTGAGGTAAATGACAGCTCATTTTGCTATCTCCAGATGTACTCCGGCATATATTTCAAGGTAGGTTTTCTTGACCTCAAATTAGTAATGTATGTCTATTTTTAGAAAGGAAACAAATTAAAAGTATTAATTTGTTGTACAGTGTAACCAGAGAGGACTTAAATACCAGAAAACTAGAAGTACGAAAATTAACAATATGGCAACGTGCACGGTGCTGGAGAGGAACCAGTAATGAGAAACCATAAATTAAAGCAATGTAGAGGGGGAAGTTAGGTAGGAGGGACAGAGGGAGAGGGGTAAACTAAAACTGAAGAGAGAACAGAGAAGTCATAAAGAATTTATTCTGGATGGTGCATGTTCCAGGTGCCATGGCTCATTGCTACGCCACGGAGCAGGCCTCACAGGGGTACTAAGGGAACACCTGTACATGTTCCAAAGTAAATCCCCCCTAGTTACCCCCATAGTGTAGACAGGGAGAAACTACAGAAATGCGCATCCACGAGATGATGCCCAATCTTTTAGTGTGTACCCAGGCTAAGTCTGGTTATTCAGGCATGAAGGGGTTACTTACACAAAGACCCAAATGGTCTTTTTTTTTAAGTGAATGCCCTTCTCTCTTCTATTGTATCTAGAATAGCGTCACTAAGGATACAGTAGTGACAGCCAAAGACTCTCCTAATCAGCTGGAGTGGGATTACTCTCATACCCACCACCAAGGCATCTACTGAATGCCAATGGGCACGATATCAGCTTTTAGATACTCTCCGCTAAATAAGATAGATTTTACCAGTATTAAGTTGGACATGTTGTCAGTTTTCCTTTCAAGTTAAACATATGATTTGTCAGTTAAGTGAATAGTCCATTATATTAGTGTTTTTAAACTTTTTATATTGTCTGATATAACTGTTATGCTATGGCTGAATGATGTGTAATATACAGTATACTGCAAGGGTTAATCATGTTCATGTCATATTTACCACAATTGTGCAAATTTAGAACTTTTAGGTTTTTTTCAAGTTCACTGTTATTTTTGTAAGTGCAGTGAGCTGAAGTTACCCCTTGTGCTTTTTCACATAATCACGATGCCGCCCAGCCCCTGCATCAGACATGTGATCCAGGATTTAATAGGGATATGCTAATTTGTAACTGTAACTGCAATGTTGTAACATGATTATATAGCTCCCCAGGCAATGTGATGAAGATTCATTTTGTTTGGTTATTAAACGGGCTGAACATGGGTCACAGGGCTTCATTCAGAGCTGCTCGTAAGCAGCCACTCGTTCATTCCGAGCGATGGTCGCACATCTGTGCATGCGTACAGGTTGTAATACGCATGCGCGAACCAGTCAGTGCGGCCGAAAATCGTGTGCTCGCTAAATAGCGAATGCCTGCTAATTTGAGTGACAGGATGAGGCGTATGTGGGTGGTAACAGGGGAAGGTGCTTGAAAACGGGGAGTGGAAATCAGAACGCAGGTGTGCCTAAAGGTCAAAACGGGCGTTTTAAGGGTGTGCATAATTAACAAAGCAGCGTCATCGACCACGTCAGTTGGGTGTCTTTTAGCCTGAACTGCTCGCATGATTGCGGTAGGAAAAACCAACCACAAGAATAGAGAGCAGTTCATACGCTGTTCGATGTACTCGATTAATCTAATAAATAGCGGACATGACGTATGATGCGACCGCATGTTTTGTTTGCTCGTTCAGACATGGAGGCGTCAACAGACTGCAAAGAGCGAACGGTTAATTTAAATAGCCACCCCCTTTTTCTGAACAAGCGAGCGCAAATAGCGTCCGGCTCTGAATCAGACCCACAGCTCTTACACCCTTTCATACTGCATCTTGGACCCGGGTTATTCCCGGGTCAATCCCTTTTCACACAGGACCCGTGTCAGCCCTGCAAAATAGTGAGTGTCAAAAGAAATGGGCTTTTTTTGGGCACACAAGGATGAGGTCCCCATCCCCATCCTTCGCTCAGCCGACCAGCATGTTTCGGTGAGACCCAGGTCTACAAACCTGGGTCGCACACTTTCAGACAGAAGGCAACCCAGGTCAGAGTTGGGAATTACCCTGGTAGCAACCAGGGTCGAGTCCCCTTGCAATTTGGACCCGGTAGACCTTTTCAGACAGAGAATGAATGCATGGCTGTTTATGCCATTACAGACCCAGTGGAAAAGCGAATGGTGGAAAAAGTTTCTATCACTCTACAGTAAGTTCCTGCCTATTCCCACTATTGAACAACTCTCTTAGATATAAAGTTTTCAACTGCACTGGACCTAAAATATCCCCTCCAACATAGGGTCTGATTCACTACCGTTCGCAACTGCGATTACGTACGCAATCAGGCGATTGTTGTGTTCTGCACATGCGTACGCATCACAGTGCACGTGCGCAAACTGGCCAGAGTGATTGACAGGAAGTGCCATTTGTGGGAGGTGACATGGGGGTGGTCCGGCGAAACGCAGGTGTCCCTGTGCGTTTGAACGCCATTACAGGGGCGTGCATAAATTAGCCACTGCGATGCCGTACGCATCTTAAGCATACAAAGAAGTTAGCAATTCCTGGGTAAGGTCAGAGCTTGTGCGAGTGTGCGTGAGGCTGCGATGGTACTCGATTGTACCTATGGTTTTGCAGTCTTGCTAAACATTACAGATGTGTGCTAAGTAAAGTGGGCGTTCTTGAGTATCGCTGCGACGGGATAGCGATTGCAATGGATAAGCATACTATCGCAGTTGAACTTCGTGCGTAATCGCAAATGCATTCACAGTTGCGATCG
Organism: Taudactylus pleione; assembly: GCA_031769625.1. Taxonomy (NCBI): domain Eukaryota; kingdom Metazoa; phylum Chordata; class Amphibia; order Anura; family Myobatrachidae; genus Taudactylus; species Taudactylus pleione. The sequence goes on from JAUIMM010001622.1 coordinate 2,953,417, forward strand.
GTAGTGAATTAGGCCCATAGTCATGTTACAACCGAATGCATTCCTTCTTGCCAACTTTAATTACACTAAAACAGGAATCTCTCGGGAGACGTCTCGTAGTCTCTTCTATATCTCAGCGATGTTAAGTTTGGATTCATTTTTGTAACTTTTGATCTTATATATCTCATAGGTAGTGACAGTAAGACAGATGGAGGATAATAGGGCTCATACTGACGTCTAAAGATGGTGTTTTCTTTCCATATTTTCTCATCTCTCTTTCACGTATCTGAAACGAATAACTCAGTCTATATTTGTACAGCTTCACTATAACTAAACATTATACAACATGCTAAATCGGTCACCTACATGTATATAGTGTAACATGCATAATACATGACATAATTCAGAAGGCAATGAGAATATCATATTCATAAAACAACAGGAAACGATTTCTCCTTCCCATGAGTTTGCAGTTGATATTACAGCGCGTGCGCCTACCCATCTGATTAGGATACTGTGACAGACGTTTCAGACATACGTGCAGACTGAAAACAAAGAACGCTATCGTGCCGCATCGACACCCTGAGTTTCATTGGATTACACCCTGTAGTACCTATGGATCTGTCCCTGTAACCTATACATTTAGTGGGATAGGTGTGGTATATTTTCTCGACATTCATTGTGTCGACATGAGAATGTCGACATGGTCTTAATGTCACATGTTGACATTTCCATAATGTTGACATCAGTATGTTGACACAGATGTTAAGTGGACACCCTAACAGTAACCCTAAAGCTAACACTAATGGCAATGTCGACATTATGAGTGTCAACGTTCCTGATGTTGACATTATTCGATATCGACATTTTGCAGACATTTTTGTCTTTTTTTTTAGTTTTTAACCCATCCCATTTACGTATATATATATTTTCAAATTTATCAAGATCAAAGGTACCTTCCAGGAATGGATTATGTTGTTCCGATGCTTGATGATAAACACAGAATATGTCTGTGCGTCTGCAGAACAACTGACAGCTTTCTAAATGAATTCACACAGGTTAGTCGTCCTCCCTCTGCCTCCTCTCAGTGCTGCACAGTAACCCATTCTGTGTATAGAGCCGCACGCTTCCTAGTCACATTTACCCACATGCAACGGCCCTTTACTGTCTGGCTGCTGTCCCATAGGGGGAGGCATGTAATGAACAGCACAACAATTCAGGAGAAAGAAAAGAAGAAACATTGCAAGTGGATATCACAGATTTATGACTCATTATAGAAGTACTGGGATGGTTTTACGGGAAATGCTGAACACAGCTAGAAATGGAACACTTATCCTAAGGGCAGATAACTAAGCAACAAATATATCCATTGTTATAAAACACTTCTCTCAGTGGCATAACTAGAGTATTTGGAGCCCAGGGCAAATTGAGAAATGGAGCCCCCCCCCACCCATGTGCACACGTTGAAGGCGCTCGTGTCAAAAAAATGGACCTGGTCACATGCCACAAGGGGCGTGGCCACTGAAAATGGGGCATGTCATCTCTGGGAACATTCCTTACCATTCCATATGCACCTTAATGCCCCGAGTAGTAGTGCCCCTCTTGCAATGCCCATTGTAGTAGTGCCCCTTATGCAATGTCCCCAGTAACAGTGCCCCATGTCATAGTGCCCTTTATACAGTGCCCCAGTAGTGCCCTTTATACAGTACCTCCAGTATGCAATGACTCCAGCAGTGTTCCCTCTTATGCAAGCCCCTAGTAGTGCCCCTTATACAGTGCCCCCAGTAGTGGTCTCCCTTATGCAGACCCCCAGTAGTGTCCCTTATACTGTGCCCCATTAGTGATCCCCCTATGCTGTGCCACTTATACAGTGCCCCCAGTAGTGGTCCCCTTTATGAAGGCCCCCAGTAGTGATCCCCCCTATGCTGTGCCCCTTATACAGTGCCTTCCCTAGTGCATAAAACACACAGACATACACACACACAACACTGACTTGACTTACCTGAATCCCTGCTTCTGCCATGCCCGCTGCTGTCTGCTCCTCAGTCCTCCCATTGGGTCCTGCTTGGTACTATGGGAGAGACATCATGACGTCTCTCCCATCACCCACTGCAGGAGCCAGAAGGCGGAGCTCATAAGTGAGCTCCAGCCCGGCTCTGGCAGTGGGCGCAGCAGCAGCCAATGACAGTCTGTCTGATTCTCATTCGCTGCTGAAATACACACATCGCCACCGGGTAGTACGAGTGGACTACCCAGTGCCGGCGGCTATATGTGTGCAACCGTGTAGTATGGACCATACTCACTGTGGTCTGCACTACATTGGCTGGCTAGGGCGGGCCTGTACCGTGGGCCCCCCCCCCCCTCACCCCCCTCACCCCCCCCCGCACTGCAGGTCCCACAACGCCCAGGGCACGAGCCCCGGCGGCCCTTCCCTTGTCACGCCACTGGCTTCTCTTTATTGTACCATGTTAACATTATGACAATGGAATATGAAATAATAATAATAGTAATAATAATAATAATAATAATAATAATAATAATAATAATAATAATAATAATAAAAACAGTAAGGTAGAGTATTTTCATGATTAAGGGGCATATTTTCCAAAATCATTTTGCGAGATCTCTGCAAAAAGTAAGTAACCTCTAGATTTAAAAAGGAGGGACTGCAGAAAAAATCTCCGATATCTGCCATGGTCCCTCCATTTCCAACCGCAAAAGTAGCTCACACAGAGGGTGGCTAAACAGTTAGATTTCCCAAGCCCAGGAATTAGAAGAATACAGTCATGGTTGCAGCTATGGCAGTTCTGGGACCTTCTGTGACTTTGGTTGTCACCAACGATCTTATTCACACAGTCCTGGCCAGAGGTGGGGGAGCCGGATAAGGGCCATCTGGACTGCATCCTGTGGATGGCAGAGGCGGTGGGTGGTTGGCAAATTCAGGATACGCTGGGTGAATTAACAGGGAACTAGGTCGCAGCAGCAGCCTTAATTAGTGGTTGCGGCTTGGATCGGCAGTGAGTTCACCTGAAAAGCACAGATGGGTTCCATGGGGAGGTAACGGGCGAGGTTGATTGATGATGAGCAGAAGAGATGGAGCATTGTAAAAGGTGTTACATTTGTGTCCTTACACATCTTCCCTGCAAACGTGTTAAAAAGTCCATCTCAGTGCAACAGGTCCCATGAGACACTGCTAGCACCGGGCATCTTTTCTTGCAGAAAATGCATCTAAGTCAAAATGTGATACAACTAGGATGCACCAGCAAACTGCGCTGATTAATTTGATATGTCACACTTGTATATCTGTGTGCGACTGAAGGCCTGATTCAGAGGCGCTCGCTATCAGGCGGATCAGGCAGCACGCATAGCTGTGGGTGACCACCCACAACTTTTGCGAGCGGTCTGGCGATGGTCACAATTATCGCGACCATCGGGCTTGCAACGAGACCCTTGTGGTAGGGTCTTGGCTCCCGCAAGCCCGAGTGAACTTCCTGCTCTAATAGAGCAGGAAGTTCACTACTGATATCACGAATTATGTCAGTAGGGCCGCCCACAAACGGCAGACATTCTTTCGGGTACGCCTCCGTTTGTCCAGCCAACCCCCTCCCCGTCTGCAAAACGGGGCGAGCTGTCGATCAACATCAACAGTCGCCCCGTTTTGTAGCGAGCCCCGGAGCGAGTGAAGCTCTCGCTTGCTTCAGGGCTCGCGCACGACGCACATACGCATTGGCCGACCATCGACCTGCTTGCAAGCGCTGTGCGCTCGCGAGCGGGTCTGAATCAGGCCCTGAGTCTATAAACCTAACTAAATCTCTATACAACGTACTACAATATAGCGGTTGCAGCTTTTTTTATTCCAAGTCATATACAGACTCAGGTGCACACAGGTATATATACGAGTGTTGCTCATGAAATTAATCAGCACAGTCTGCTGGTGTTTCGCCAGTCGCATCGTATTGCTACTTAGACGCATTTTCAGAAAAAAAGACGCCAGACACTAGCAGAGTAGCACGATACCTGGCACGCCGAGAGGATCTCACGCTAGACAACAGAGGACACATTTTTAGCTAACAGGGCCAAGTGCCGGAAACCTAAGGTTTGTAAAAAATAAATAAAAAAAACTGGGACTGCAGTCTGCAGATTTAGTATGCCTAATGCAGGAGATGCATCTAATAACTCCTGTGTTTCAGGTTTGTCAATGTCTCAGTATTTCACAGGTAAGTAAATCAAAGGTGGTTCATGGGTAAGTAAAACACAATAAACTCCACATGATGGGCCTGATTGACAGGTCTACACTTTGCCAATGTTTTCACAGTTGAAGTATTTTCGGTACTGTGCATGCGCAAAACACCAAGAAAGTGCTGTAGTTCGAGACGCCATTTGCAATGTCACCTTGACGGAAAAAGTCCTGAGTAGATCCATATTCTTGAGTGGTGTCAGGGAGATAGCCAAAAGTGAATGCAAAAAGAGGTCAGTCCATGGGAGTGTCGTGGGAGTTCCCGGGGTGCGTTTGTGCTCGCGGCTGCATTCCCAATTGCAGAACCAGAGTCTCAGAGGTCACTTTTAGATAGAAAGTTGAACCGGAATCTGTACAAGGAGAAAGTTGAAAATTGGAATGAAAGCTTATCATGTAGAGGTGTGCCCCCCACAGAAGGGGAAATGCAGATGTAACCCCCTAATAGGCAGTTACTATTATCCTTGTCAAATCTATTATTAAGGTGCGTAATATATATTGTAGCCCCCCAATGTTGTAGTGGGCACAGATAAGTTAGGTGTAGCTTGTACCTTACAGCTGAGACAGCAGCTTCAGTGGATCTTCCTTCTCCTGCAGAAATGACTCCACAAGCTTTATCCACCACAGGCTATAGCAGAGAGGCCAGCCCCATACACACAGTAACATTATATAATAGCCTTGGTAAATAGAAGAATCAAGTAGATTTATTAAAGGGGGTAGAATGATGTAGATACAGGACAGGTTACTGGATGAAAAGAATGATTATTTATTTATTGCATTTATTATCAGTTACTTATATAGTGTGGGCATATTCTGTTGCACTTTACCATACAAATGAGAGGAGATTGCGCCACAAAAAGTAATAGAGCAATTTCAACACAGTAGAAAGAAATACAGTAGTGGATAGGCAATGGGTGATTATTATTTCCAATAGTTAAACAGGCTTCTTTATCTTTTCTGCTGCTATACCTTATTATTTGGCTATACCTAGAGAAAAGGCAATTTCTTGGTTGTGTCAATATGTACTATAGTTTAAACACACAATAACCATTGCACAACACAGATTACTCAGCAGCAGATTTAGTAAAAACCTCAAAACTGTTCAGTATTAACTCTACAGTGCACACAAAGTTCTGTCTTTGGAGTAATCTATTGCTGGATGATCACTGACCGATAATATGCATGTATTTCTAATCCACAATATCTAATAGCAATAAGCTTAGCATCAAATGCTGTTCTTTCTTGATTCCAGGGAGCAATAGCTTGTGCTTTCCAATGATATGGCACAAAAACACAGTTCCACCTGCAATATATACCAATTATCTTCAGCACTGCACAATAATAGTAAGTCCCAAATTGCTCTTTAAGGGGTCTATTTACTAAGCAGTATTAGGAGACAGAGTGAAAAGTGATAAGAAAGTCATAAGGTGCCAGCCAATCAGTTCCCAACTGTCATTTTTCAAACACAGCCTATGAGATGACAGTTGGGAGCTGATTGTCTGGCACCTTATCACTGTCTTATCACTTTTCACTCTGTCTCCTAACACTGCTTAGTAAATAGACCCCTAGGTCAGCTGAGTATTCACATAAAATGGCTGCCGCTCTTTACACTGTCAAACTCAGGCACTATTTCTCTAGCAACTCAAAAAGATGAATATCACACTGTTTACTCAAACTCAGGCCCTCATTCAGAGCCGCTTGTAAGCGGCCGCTTGTTCGTTCAGACCGATGTTCGCACATCTGTGCATGCGTACGGATTTTAATACGCATGCGCGGAACCAGTTAGTGCGGCCAAAAATTGTTTGTTCGCTATATAGCGAATGCCTGCTATTTTGAGTGACAGAAGGAGCCGTATGTGGGTGGTAACAGGGGAAGGTGCTTGAAAATGGGGGTGTGGAATTAGATCTCAGGCGTGCTTAAAGGTCAAAACGGGCGTTTTAAGGGAGTACATAATTAATACAGCAGCGTCATTGACCACGTCACTTGTTTTTTTTTTTACTCCGAACTGCTCGCAAAATAGCGGTTGAAAAAACCAGCCACAAGAATAGCGAGCAGTTCATACACTGTTCGATGTACTCGATTAATCTAAAAAAAATAGCGGACATGACGTATGATGCGAGCGGCAAGGGGGCGTATATATTTCAAAATAACAACCGCAAGTTTTGCTCGCTCGTTCAGACTTAGAGGCGTGAACAGACCGCAATTAGCGAACGGTTCATTTGAATAGCCACCCCTTGTTTTAGAACGAACAACCGCAAATAGCGAGCAGCTCTGAATGAGGGCCTCAGTCTCTTGCATAAGTCAGGAATACCTGATGAAGTCCTAAGTGGACAAAACGTGTTGGAGCCAGTGTATCCTGCCACATGAACTATATATCTTTTTAATCAGATAAGCAGCTCCTTTTTGTATTTTTGTACTCAATTTTTATGTAATAATAATTTTTTACATCTGACTAAGGCCCTCATTCAGCCCCACTCGCGAGCGGCTGTCCGCTCGCAAGTGGGTCGATGGTCCGCACTGCGCATGCGCACGACGGAGGGAGCTCCGTCATGCGCATGCGCGAGACCCGACGAGCGATGGACTTTCCTTCGCTCTGAGTGTCTCATCAAAGGGGGCGTGCTGTCGATGTTGACTGACAGCACACCCCCTTTGGTGGGCGTGCCGGGGGCGTGCCTGCCAGACGGAGGCGTTCCCAAGGGAACGCCTACCGTCTGAAGCCGGCCCCACTGACATCACTAGTGATGTCAGTGGGAGTGATTTTGGCTCTGATAGAGCCAAAATCACTCCTGGCCTTGTGGTTGAAAAACTCAACCGCAGGCTTTTGCTCGCAGTTTCGATGGTCGCGATGGTCAGGACCATCGCGACCATCATCTTGCACGCTCGTATATGCTGTGGGTGGTGACCCACAGCTATACGAGCGTCCAGGAGGACGCTCCATATTAATGGAGGTGGGCCCTGATTCAGAGCGAGCGCTCTGGTCAGAGCGTCCGGCTCTGAATCAGGGCCTATGTTTTATACTATGCGGATTGCTTTCTTTATGTTTTTACTTTATTAAATATATTTTTTTATATTTCTGTTTTATCTATCATTACTATCCTTCACTATTAATATTGATGCTACATCATCCTATTATTTTTTAGGCATAGCACTTGCACTTTATTGAATATATCATTTGTACTATCACGGTTCTTATACACGTGGATATAATTTTACCGTGTTCTACTTGAATTGAACTTTTTGCATGGCACTTTTTATATATATTTAAATTATCAACCCGTCTAGCCGCTCTTTAGTCAATTTCCTATATATATATTTTTTTTTATTACGTATTTCTTGAGATCTTGGTTGGAAACCCCAAAGAGACTGTATTTATGTGTAACGTGCCTGTCATGCATGGTCTATGGTGGAATTTAGGGAGCTCTTGTGCCAAAGTTAGATGAATGTCCACAGCCTTCTCATGCTTTATTGAAACCCTACTCGCCAGCACTCACATTGGGAGAAAGGGCTTGAGGATGAGGTGGGTGGGAGATCCTTGAAGACATGGGGAACAGATATAAGGAGAAGATTGCCGTGGGAAGTGAATGACTAGCTGAGATAAGAGAAAGGTGTATAAGTCGCAGTACCTGTGCGTGCGACAGTGATGGGACTGCATCTCCATCTGCCGGGTTGCCAATGAGAAGGCTGTCATAGTGGGTCTGGCTGTGACCTTAACTGAGGATAGGAGTGAATAATGAGAGAGATGAAGTTCATCCCTTGCGCAGCTCTTGAAATGAGGGAGGAGATTAGCTTGACAGGGCTGCTTGTAGAGCTTGTAGAGCACAGGTAAAGGAACTGGTTGGTCCTGTGGAGGAAAGCAAGTTCTGGTCACAATCAGAGGAGCGGGTCTCTGAAATAATACCAAACACCCTTTCTGGCACTACTAAACACTAATTAGTTAGCCTGTGGATAGATAGCACAGCTAGAGACTAAGGCCCTGATTCAGAGCTGGACGCTCTTTCAGAGCGCTCGCTCTGAATCAGGGTGGCTTTTTTTTTTTTGGGAGCCGGCCTCCTGGCTGCTCACTAAGCTGTGGGTGACCACCCACAGCTTTTGCGAGCGGCCAGGTGATGGTCGTGATGGCCGCGACCATCACGACCATCGGGCTTGCGACGAGACCCTTGTGGTAGGGTCTCATCTGCCGCAAGCCCCAGTGAGCTTCCAGCTCTAATAGAGCCGGAAGCTCACTACTGATGTCACTCGTGATGTCAGTAGGGCTGCCCCCAAACGGCAGGCGTTCCTTCGGGAATGCCTCCGTCTGGCCAACCACACCACCCCGACCCGCCTACCAAACGGGGTGAGCTGTTGATCAACAATGACAGCCGCCCCTCTTGGTTGCGAGCGCCGGAGCAAGTGATTCCTCGCTCGCTCCGGGGCTCACGCATGCGCACTGCCCAGCCATCGACCCGCTTGCGAGTGCTAAGCGCTCGTGAGCGGGTCTGAATCAGGCCCTAAGTTATTTATTATGCAAGGTTCATTGCAGCCAGCATAAAATCATTACTTAAGAACAAGGAGGGCAGTGATACATTTTATAAAGTTGGAGCTTGCCAAGAAAGTTAAGAACAGAGTGAAGCGCTCTGTAGGATATTCAAGATGAACTATTACCCTCAAGGATATTATCTTATGCCAAACCCTTTAACCTAAAAAGGATACTGCATCTGTTTTGTGAGTGTTTAACCACTGGAACAGTCACAACTGAGCAACTTTGGGTTTTAAACCAAACAGTTATCTAGTTGCCAGCAGTTTATTACTCTAATTCAAGGAACTTAATACATTTATTGCTTAAGAGCATAGAATTACAACTGGCGTTCATTCATCTCAGCCAGGGAAAACCAAATCATCATTTGAAAAATGGAGCCCCCCCCCCCCACTATGTGCGTGGTCACAAGGGGCATGGCCACTTAAAAATGGGGCATGCCAACATAATACACACCCCTTTCTCAGCATTCCATTCCATATGCACCTTAATGCAGTCTCCATTATACAGTGCCCCCTATGCAGTGCTCCCAGTAGTGGTCCCCCTTATGCAGGCCCCCAGAAGTGCCCCATATACAGTACCCCCAATATGCAAAGTCCCCAGTAGTGATCCCTCTTATGCAGGCCCCCAGTTGTGCCCCCTATACAGTACTACCAGTAGTGGTGCTCCCTATGCAGTGCCCCGTATATAGTGCCCCCAGTAGTAGTCCCCCTTATGCAGTGCCCCCAGTAGTGGCCCTCCTAATGCAGACCCCCAGTAGTGCCCCTTATGCAGTACTCCCAGTATGCAATGTCCCCAGTAGTGGTCCATCTTATGCAGGCCCCCAGTAGTGCCCCTTATATAGTACCCCCAGTAATGGTCCCCCTTATGCAGTGCCCCTTATATAGTGCCCCCTGTAGTAGCCCCCCTATGCAGTGCCCCCTATAAAGTGCCCCCAGCAGTAGTCTTTCATATGCAGTGCCCTTTATATAGTAGTAGTTCCCCCCTATGCAGTGCCCTCTAGTAGTGGTCCCCCGATGCAGTGCCTCCAGTAGAGGTCCCCCCCAGGACTGCCCCCAGTAGTGGTTCCCCCCAATGCAGTGTCCCCAGTAGTAGTCCTCCCAATGCAGTGCCCTCAGTAGTGGTCCCCCCTGATGCAGTCTCCTCAGGACTGCCCCCAGTAGTGGTTCCCCCTAATGCAGTGCAGCAATGTGTGAGTAAATGTGTAGTGTGACCGCACTCACTGCGTTCTGCACTACACTGGCTAACTAGCACGGGCCTTACTGTGGCCGGCGGTGCCACCGGTCCCACGGCTCCCAGGGCATGAGCCCCGGTGGCTCTGCCCTAGTTACACCACTGACCCACTATGTCGTGTGGTGTTCACTCCCGTGGCGTCATCAGCTGCATCATCAGGCCGGCCCTACATGCAACTCAACCTGATGACCTCATGCACCAGGATGAGGCAGGGGCCCACATATAGGGCGGTCGGGTACTGGATCATCTAATGTGAACTGGCGGCCCAATATGTCGCCACTTTTGCAAGGGGGTTCGTCCATCGGATCGCTGGGTACACATATTGTTTAAAGTGTGTACCAACCATTAGAGTGAGATAGTAAGCTGCTTTGCCTTGCTTGTTTATTTATTTAGACTTTTATTGCTAGTACTTCTAGTGTTTGTGTATGGGGGGTTGTTAGCTCTCAGTGGAAACACATGCCTGTTATACTTACTTAAAGCTCATTTCGTAGGCTGTTTGCTGCAGAGGCTGTGTGCATATTTCAAAGTTTTTATTAAATTCAAACACAATTTCGGCATTACACCAGTCTTAAACCAAAGGAAACCAGTGGCCATCTCTGCTTCAAAAGGACATTTTTAAAGTAAAAAGAGTTAGTTGGTTGACTTTCCAAAACAAAGTGAATAAAAAGGATCTCTCCAGATCCTGAAACTACCAATGTACTGAAACAAGCCTGCTGCAGTTAGTGAAGGGGAAAAACTGCCAACCCCACAAAGAGACACATTAAAAAGAAAATACTGAGCTGGATAGAAACAGCCACCACTTGACACAGTATAATAATTTATTGTAACAATAAAGATATTTTGCCACACAGTAAAAACAACTGAACAGTCACTGCAACAATGTATCTGTGTTCAGTCTAGAGAATATACATAGAATCAGCGCTGCTGATCATACAATAAACTAGCATATAAAAATAATGACACATAAACCATACATACAACATAAAATATGAACCATATAAATGGGGGTGAACGTCCAGCTGGATATATATACATGAGGCAGATTAAATCTATAAGTGTAGACCGGAGAAAAGGAGGATCATGTAAAATGTCAATGGACTGCTTAATGTCCTTATGTAACATACAAGAGTTACCTTCCTACTAGTTTCATAGCATAAGCACCGGCTACTTTAATAAATTCCTTCCAACACCAAAAGACTTTGATAGTGATCCTGTGTTGTTGTAGCGCTCTGCGGCAGCTCTCTGTGTTGTTGTAGCGCTCTGCGGCAGCTCTCTGTGTTGTTGTAGCGCTCTGCGGCAGCTCTCTGTGTTGTTGTAGCGCTCTGCGGCAGCTCTCTGTGTTGTTGTAGCTCTCTGCGGCAGCTCTCTGTGTTGTTGTAGCACTCTGTGGCAGCTCTCTGATGTTGTAGCACTCTGCGGCAGCTCTCTGTGTTGATGTAGCGCTCTGCGGCAGCTCTCTGTGTTGATGTAGCGCTCTGCGGCAGCTCTCTGTGTTGTTGTAGCGCTCTGCGGCAGCTCTCTGTGTTGTTGTAGCGCTCTGCGGCAGTTCTCTGTGTTGTTGTAGCGCTCTGCGGCAGCTCTCTGTGTTGTTGTAGCGCTCTGCGGCAGCTCTCTGTGTTGTTGTAGCGCTCTGCGGCAGCTCTCTGTGTTGTTGTAGCGCTCTGCGGCAGCTCTCTGTGTTGTTGTAGCGCTCTGCGGCAGCTCTCTGTGTTGTTGTAGCGCTCTGCGGCAGCTCTCTGTGTTGTTGTAGCGCTCTGCGGCAGCTCTCTGTGTTGTTGTAGCGCTCTGCGGCAGCTCTCTGTGTTGTTGTAGCGCTCTGCGGCAGCTCTCTGTGTTGTTGTAGCGCTCTGCGGCAGCTCTCTGTGTTGTTGTAGCGCTCTGCGGCAGCTCTCTGTGTTGTTGTAGCACTCTACGGCAGTTATCTGTGTTGTTGTAGCACTCTGCGGCAGCTCTCTCTGTTGTTGTAGCACTCTATGGCAGCTCTCTGTGTTGTTGTAGCACTCTGTAGCAGCTCTCTGTGTTGTTGTAGCACTCTGCGGCAGCTATCTGTGTTGTTGTAGCACTCTGCGGCAGCTCTCTCTGTTGTTGTAGCACTCTACGGCAGCTGTCTGTTTTGTTGTAGCGCTCTGCGGAAGCTCTCTGTGTTTGTAACGCTCTGCGGAAGCTCTCTGTGTTTGTAGCGCTCTGCGGCAGCTCTCTGTGTTGTTGTAGCGCTCTGCGGCAGCTCTCTGTGTTGTTGTAGCGCTCTGCGGCAGCTCTCTGTGTTGTTGTAGCGCTCTGCGGCAGCTCTCTGTGTTGTTGTAGCACTCTGCGGCAGCTCTCTGTGTTGTTGTAGCACTCTGCGGCAGCTCTCTGTGTTGTTGCAGCACTCTGCGGCAGCACTCTGTGTTGTTGCAGCACTCTGCGGCAGCTCTCTGTGTTGTTGTAGCACTCTGCGGCAGCTATCTGTGTTGTTGTAGCACTCTGCCGCAGCTCTCTGTGTTGTTGTAGCACTCTGCGCCAGCTCTCTGTGTTGTTGTAGCACTCTGCGCCAGCTCTCTGTGTTGTTGTAGCACTCTGCGCCAGCTCTCTGTGTTGTTGTAGCGCTCTGAGCCAGCTCTCTGTGTTGTTGTAGCGCTCTGCGGCAGCTCTCTGTGTTATTGTAGCGCTCTGCGGCAGCTCTGTTTTGTTGTAGCGCTCTGCAGAAGCTCTCTGTGTTGTTGTAGCGCTCTGCGGAAGCTCTCTGTGTTTGTAGCGCTCTGCGGCAGCTCTCTGTGTTGTTGTAGCACTCTGCGGCAGCTCTCTGTGTTGTTGTAGCGCTCTGCGGCAGCTCTATGTGTTGTTTTAGCGCTCTGCGGCAGCTCTCTGTGCTGTTTTAGCGCTCTGCGGCAGCTCTCTGTGCTGTTGTAGCGCTCTGCGGCAGCTCTCTGTGTTGTTGTAGCACTCTGCGGCAGCTCTCTGTGTTGTTGTAGCACTCTGCGCCAGCTCTCTGTGTTGTTGTAGCACTCTGCGCCAGCTCTCTGTGTTGTTGTAGCACTCTGCGCCAGCTCTCTGTGTTGTTGTAGCACTCTGCGCCAGCTCTCTGTGTTGTTGTAGCACTCTGCGCCAGCTCTCTGTGTTGTTGTAGCACTCTGCACCAGCTCTCTGTGTTGTTGTAGCGCTCTGCGGCAGCTCTCTGTGTTGTTGTAGCGCTCTGCGGCTGCTCTCTGTTTTGTTGTAGCGCTCTGCGGCAGCTCTCTGTGTTGTTAGAGAGCTTCCGCAGAGCGCTACAAACACAGAGAGCTGCCGCAGAGCGCTACAAACACAGAGAGCTTCCGCAGAGCGCTACGTGTTTGTAGCGCTCTGCGGCAGCTCTCTGTGTTGTTGTAGCACTCTATGGCTGCTCTCTGTGTTGTTGTAGCACTCTGCGGCAGCTCTCTGTTTTGTTGTAGCACTCTGCAGCAGCTATCTGTGTTGTTGTAGCGCTCTGCGGCAGCTCTCTGTTTGTTGTAGCACTCTGCGCCAGCTCTCTGTGTTGTTGTAGCACTCTGCGCCAGCTCTCTGTGTTGTTGTAGCACTCTGCGCCAGCTCTCTGTGTTGTTGTAGCACTCTGCACCAGCTCTCTGTGTTGTTGTAGCGCTCTGCGGCAGCTCTCTGTGTTGTTGTAGCGCTCTGCGGCTGCTCTCTGTTTTGTTGTAGCGCTCTGCGGCAGCTCTCTGTGTTGTTAGAGAGCTTCCGCAGAGCGCTACAACAACACAGAGAGCTGCCGCAGAGCGCTACAAACACAGAGAGCTTCCGCAGAGCGCTACGTGTTTGTAGCGCTCTGCGGCAGCTCTCTGTGTTGTTGTAGCGCTCTATGGCTGCTCTCTGTGTTGTTGTAGCACTCTGCGGCAGCTCTCTGTTTTGTTGTAGCACTCTGCAGCAGCTATCTGTGTTGTTGTAGCGCTCTGCGGCAGCTCTCAGTGTTGTTGTAGCACCCTGTAGCAGCTCTGTATTGTTGTAGCACTCTGCGGCAGCTATCTGTGTTGTTGAAGCACTCTGTGGCAGCTCTCTGTGTTGTTGTAGCACTCTGCGGCAGCTCTCTGTGTTGTTGTAGCACTCTGCAGCAGCTCTCTGTGTTGTTGTAGCACTCTGCGGCAGCTCTGTGTTGTTGTAGCACTCTGTAGCAGCTATCTGTGTTGTTGTAGCACTCTGCAGCAGCTCTCTGTGTTGTTGTAGCACTCTGCGGCAGCTCTCTGTGTTGGATCCGTCCCGGACCTCAAATGTCCTGCAGCTCACTCTTACCGCTGGGTCCCGCCGGTTATAGTATTGGGACCTGCTGTCTGCATTACCTGATCAGTCCACATTGTACCAGGGGGGCCATATTATCATTAAAAATTTGCCGCTTATTCACCGAAAACACCTATTTTTGGGGGGTAACCACAAATATTTAGTATCACCCCCATGTATGATGGAGGGACCACATCAGATATCTCTGCTATCTGCTGTGATCCCTCAAATCCCGTGGGCTGCTGAATCCCCCCCAGATTCCTATGGGGGATGTGATGCTGCCAGAGTTACCAACTTCTGAAATGCAGTGATCGGCGCCCACAGCTAACGCCATCTGAAGATGGCGTCAGCTTGCTGTGGCCTAAGAACTACACTTCACATAATTCGCTGGGAGGGTTCCCCTGAAACCCTCCCCGGCAATGGCAACTGCGAATGTGCAGTCAGCAGCCTCGGCAGCACTCCGGACGAATCGCAGGGACGGATGATACATCCCGGCGCTATGATCGCGTCTTGCAATGTCATCAAGGGCGGTAATACCATGCCCAGGTCACGTTGCGAATGCGAACATTGATAAATGGGGCTTTAGGACACTGCAAGAACTTATCACCTGGCTTGAAAGTATTTGTTCTGCCTTTTTGTTTTCATATATATCAGCCGGCATATCTATAGTAGTGTCAATCTGTATTTATACCCCTGTTAGCCCTGTCTGAATTACAATTGCTTTGCAGCCTTGCCTCGCATACTCTTACTCTAACATTGTCTACTTTAGAATTTACTTTCTGCACCCTTAAAATCTCAATATTCAGCTCAATAATAACTTTCTGTCTTATACACACATATTTACCATCACTTTACTTTCAACTGCATTTCTGCCATTTTGAAGCAAGTTATACCAAGTTATAAGTTGTATACCAGAGTTATTAATGTCGACATGTATGCAACGAGTGGCATGATGCATCGCATTCAAAATGCAATGCCCAATGCATCCCATCTCCTCTCCTCACCTCCATTTGCATTACACAACGCTCCCTCCCTACCCTCCATATGCAGTTTTCCTTCCTAGCCCAGGAGCCCACTCCATCTCTACACTCTCTCCATCCCTTTAATTAATCTCACCTCCACGCTACAGCAACCCTGATAATCTCATCCACATCTCTCCCACAAACTCTGTCACCTCTCCTGTGCCCTCTGGAATGCCAAATCTGTCTGTAACAAACTGGTCTTCACAGATCACCATCAGCCATCACCAAAACCTGGGTTTCCCCCTCTGACACCACTGTTCCCGCAGTTAAATCCTCTGGAGGCCTCATGTACTATCACACACCCAGGCCCATAGGTCGCCATGGTGGTGTTATTGGGGTACTTCTACTATCCCATTACTCCTTCCAGCTCATACCCTCTGAGCCATCCCTCTCATTCTCTACATTTGAGGGTTGTGCTGTTCAGCTCTTCCAACTGATTCACTGTTGAGTAGCTGTCATTTATTATAGCATTGGCCCTACCTCCAAATTCTTTGACAACTATGTGTCCTGACTCCTGGCTGCCCCAATTCCTCTACTCAAACCTTCAATATCCCTATCGATGTGCCCAAAGAATTCCCTGCCTCTGGACTCCTTTTCCTCACATCATCATTTTATCTCTCCCAAAGGACCTCCTCAACATCCCATGTGAGTGGACACTCACTTGACCCTGTCTTCATTCACTGCTGTGACATTCCTGATTACACCAATTCTCTATTCCTTCTCTCTGACCTTCACCTTCTCTCTTTTATCTTATCCCTCACTCCATCTCCACCTCTGTCTCCTAAGGCTATCATCACTAACTGACTCTTTTGCTCTGGCAATCGTTACTCACCCTCCCATAGCCACACCTCCAATCTGGAATTCCAAAGGCACCAGAAACCTGCAAAAATGTTCCGCGAGCTGGTGAGCAGCAGCGAAGAAAATTATACTTTAAGGCAGACTTTCTCCATTTATACTCTCATTCTACAATGCCGCCCTCTCCCTCTCTAAAGAGTTGTATTTCAAGAATGTCATCTCCCAGTCCTCAAAAACCCAGTTTATTTTCAACCCTTTTACCTTCATCCTGTGCCGACCCCCTCCTTGCCTCCCCTCTTCATAATATGCCCTTGACTTTGCCACCTACATTACATCTACAATTGACTCCATACATCAGAACATTGCATCCCACCAGACCCTCAGTACTCCACCCCCTCCTTTTCCAGACCACCCCTCCCCATCCATCTTACCTACTCTGACATATTTCTCCCCTGTATCTGGAGAGGAAGTCATAGCCCTCATCCAGTCCTCCCCCTTTCCACCTCCCCCCCATTGACTCCTCCACTACCTCTCTACTTCTGCTTGTTCCCATCCCAGTCTCCCTCTCATTAGGCACTGTCCCTTCTGCATTCAAGCATGCACTTATCTCTCCCATTCTTAAAAAACCTACCCTTGATCCTAACACTCTCTCTCCAGCTACCGACCCATCTCTCTCCTCCCTTTTTCCTCCAAACTTCTTGAGCATATTGTTTAAAACCACCATACCAACTACCATCACAGAAGTTGACATTGACCTCCTTGCTGCCAAATCTAAGGGACACTACTCTACGCTCATTCTTCTTGGCCTCTCTGCTTCCTTTGACACAGTGGACGACCCTCACATGCAAATTCTTCACACCCTAAGGAACCCTTGTGGTACCATAAAACTAAATGATAATCAGGGCCGGCTCTACCATTAGGCAACTTTAGGCAGTTGAGAGAGACATTCTTCTTGTACTAAATGCAGATGGTGGCTTTGGAACTAAGATGACGCCTCCTCACTTTCACCTGCTGGGCTGAAAGTGAGGAGCCTACTGAGCCACCCCATACCACCGCCACCAATACTTGGTGGCGGTGGTGGGGGGTGGCTCAGTAGGCTGCAGTTTTGCCTAGGGTGCCGAGAAACCTTGCTCCCGTTCTGTCAATAATAACTTTCATTTATCAGCCAAGTGTGCATGTGCAAAAAAAGGAAAAAGCGCACTACGCATGCCCGGAACCAAATATCCAAAATCTCTAGAATTACAATGCTACCAGAGATGCAGTCGCAAGAGCTCAAAAACCAATATGCTAAAATAAGGCGTGAAATGGGTATATTATGGGCTTGCCTTGTTTGTATGGTCACAATGTTTGCAATACACAAATTGCAAATCTTGCTACCAAACACAATGGAATTTACCTTACACTGGAATTTGAACCTAATGAATTCACTCGAATGCCTCCTGGGAAGCGCATACAATCAAATGAACAAGCAGGGTTTTATGTGTCCATTGTAGTTACTAAATGAGTCTAAGTGAAGTCTATAAATATTCTTTTATATGTTATGGGTCTTGATAATAAAATATATATCTATGATAGATTGAAAAAATTTGGATGTCTAAACAATCTCTTGATGATATATTTGATTAATTGAAGTTAATGGGAAGTTCAAAAAACTTCTCCATATTAGCAGTTTGTCAGTTATAATGATTGTGATTTGATTATATAGAAGATATACAGAAAAGTATACCATCTATTGTTGCGATTATATCGACAAACAGTGGGTCCCTATGGCAACTCTTACCCACACTGATAGGATAATTCGCCTGCAATATTTATAACATGTGACTATGACATTATTTGGATTGCAGTTCCACTGTGATACTCGTAGGCACCCTTCCTGCTAACAACACATGTGACTGTGACAGGACTGGATGATGCGGGCGATTGGTTCATTGGCAACTGCCCCTATCATGCACAGAACTTGGCTAAGTCACTTGAATCATGTGACCGTGATATAATGATTACCTCAGGAGCGATGGGGTTACTAACCAGCTGCATGCAAACATTATGAGAGATTCCATGATCATGTGATCGCAACAGGGACTAATAAATATAAACTTTACGAGAAACAAGTCTATTTAACTAATAAAGGAATTTAATAAAATGTACTCTACTGCTATTTATTAGTACAGTATTACATATTGTATGAGCCGTGTGAATGTTTGTAATTGTTTATTTTGCTCCAACCCCCGTTCTCTCAGATAAATATCGTTATGGCAATTAAATGGGGTATATATCTCTGTGCATTTGTGTGGAAGACACCCATTGTCTTTGAGGACGCAGTCTATTGCCAGGGAAACGCGTTAGGCGACACACCAGCATTGCTACTTTTGGACCTTTGTCTACTGACTGCTTTTTTACCGGAGTCACCAATCTGGGAACTTTGCGAACCGACTATTCTACAGTAGTCCTTGACGAGTCCACTTTAAATCTATGGGATAACAGCTCTCAGCTCCATCTGCGCCAAGCTACAGTCAGGCACAACAACTGCTTTGTAAAATGTTATTTCACAATAAATAAATAAGAAAAAATACTGTTGGGCATTTAATTGCCCAATAATATTAGCTATGGCCAGCACGCCCTGGTGGGCAACTGAGAGGACATTGGTAACTTTCCGCTCCTCTGGTATTGGAGATGTCTGGTCCTGCTGTAGATGTTGCCGTTGGGGTGAAATACCAAAAAAAAAAGTAATTTTTTGTTTTATAAAAATTTCTATAATTTTTTTTTAAATACCTGTGTTAGTTGCCAACAAGGGAGCATCTGGTGGTGGAGGCATGCTGGCTTCAGATGAAATATCATCTAGGGGTGGGGTAAGGGGTTGAAGGAGAGAATAAAGGACGTAGGGAATAGGTGGTAGTAAAAAATCTTGAGATGTGTGAGGCCTGGGTTGGTTAGGTAAGTATTCAGGGTTGTAGGAGGGAGTAGGGGATTGGGGCATCCTCATGATGCAGGAGGTGGTGGACCATATCCTCCTCTGATGGCATGATGTCCTCAGAAACCTCCAACTCCTGGGATACCATTTGTCATCCTTGTCCTCATGTACCTCCTCCTGTTGCTGCTGGTGCTGCTCCTCCTCCTCCTAGTCATCTTCAGGCTGGAGCTCAGCCTCCTCCTCCTACTGCATTGTATGCATCCTGCAGAGACGGTAACGAAACATAAATGTATAATGTTGTGAATAAGATAATTACAAAAAGGTCTACATACCATATAGTGCAACAATTGGCCTTGATGTGACACCTGCAGAGGTAACATTGGTTTATGGTGCGTAATTTAAAAACAAAACTATGTATGCTCCATGAGAATGAACAAAACACCAGTGCATTAGCCATCAAAAATAAAAATGATCACAATATACAAACATAACATAACATAATTCAACATAACAGAACATAATATACAGTATAAGAAACATAAACATGCATACTGTTGAAAGCTTGCATACTTTAATTAATAAGCGTACTTACTTTCACGGCTCCCAGCGATTTGCTGACGAAGCTCAGTCAGCAGCTCGGGCTCCCTCCTGCAGAGGTCACTTCAGCAGTGTCCAAGCTGGACAAGCCGACCAGCTGTCAGATGCGCTGTCTTGTGCGGCTTTTTTCCCTCCAAAACACGGGACTCAGAAAGAGGCAAAACGTCATCTTGCATGGACAAACATCATCACTCCTGGACAAAAATCCAGGAATGATGATGTTTGTCCATGCAAGATGACGTTTTGCCTCGTTCTGAGTCCCGTTTTTTGGAGGGAAAAATCTGAACTCGGCATGCAAACTCGAACCTATCCGAGCCTGCACATCCCTAGTAAATATACACCTAGAGGTTGTCATAGTAATAAAATTTTACTTTTACCACAGCTAAAAACTAGCTTTTACCCACTTAAGTTGCACGCTACAGTATTATGCCTTTAAAGCAATGGTTCTCAAACTCGGTCCTCAGGACCCCACACAGGTCACGTTTTCCAGGTCCCCCAGCAGGAGCACAGGTGCATTGATAACTCAGTGACACATTTTAAAAGATACACAGATGGAGATAATTATTTCAGTTGTGATTCTGTGAGGAGACCTGGAAAACATGCACTGTTTGGTGTCCTGAGGACTGAGTTTGAGAACCTGTATGCTAATTCGACCAGATCATACTGTAAACAAGCTAGTGGCTTTCTCTTGCTTAAGTCAGACACTGTAATCAGAGCCCCTGACATGAAGACCGTGTCACCATAAATAGCGCTGGTAATAAGTGCCTGTGATATAGAAATGACACAGCTCATAGTCTGGACTGCACCAAGCACCTACAGTATTTGTGCTGGGCTATAGAGTGAGCTTATTCATGAACGCGCTTTACCGTGACAAACTGAACATCGGAAAAGACTGGAGAATGAAGAACTTTCTCAAATAGGTACGATAAATGTAATCTTATGGCTTTTGCTGTATGTTTGGATTATTGTATTGCTGAAATTTTAATCTTCTCCCAATTCCTGGATCTCTAGTTTTTTTGTCCAAGGTTTGTGTAAATGTTGCTGCATACATATTTACTTCTATTTTGACAAGTTCTCCAGTCGTTGAAGCAGATAAGCATCACCGTGTCATTATGCTGCACGGAAGGGATAGAGAGATAAAGTGAATGGAGATAAAGTACCAACCAATCAGCTCCTAACTGTCAATTTTCAAACAGAGCCTGTAAAGTGACAGTTAGGAGCTGATTGATTGGTACTTTATCTCCATCCACTTTATCTATCTCCAAGGCTTAGTACATAGAGCCCAATTCAGACCCACTCTCTAAGAAGCGTTCGCACGCAGCCAGTCGATTTGTGCATTCTGCGCATGCGTTCGCAGTGCGCGAACCAGTCTGAGCGATTGGGAAGAGCTCGCTCACTGCGCATAGACAGCCAGGCTGAATGATTGACAGGAGAAGCCATTTGTGGATGGTGACAGGGGCTGGCCGGTAGAAACGGGGGAGTGGAGGTGCAAATGCAGGCATGACTGAGAATCTCAACGCCGTTTCAGAGGCGTGCATAATTAAGACGCAGCGTCATAGTACACGTCACCTGGCTGGATTTTACACTGAAGTGCTCGCAGTGCTTGCGGTAGGGTATGGTCAACCACAAGTGCTGCGTATGCATCCGGTGGTATTCGATGTTACCGATGGTTGCATACACTTCCTGGAAATTACGTGCACAAGTGGGCATCTTAAGACAGGCTGGTGGGCGTCTGCATATACAGCTCGATCGTACGCCAAGACATAGTGGGCATGCTAATGCCTTCCCGTGCGATCGCCTGCCTTGCCGAATTTGCATACGCATCTAGCAATCGGGTCTGAATTGGGCCCACAGACCTCTGACATATGGCCTCTGAGACTGTGGTTCTGCATGTGGATACACAGCTGCGATTGTAGACACACCCTTAGAACCCTCATAACACACCCACGGACCGGCCTCCTTTTTTGAACACTTTCGGCCACCTGACCTCCACCCAGGACTGCCCATGGGTCTGCTTGGGACCTTGCAATAACGAAGATATTGCAAATGCCATGTAAAATTACAGCTTGCCTGTGCGCAGTGAGACTTTCCTCTGCGTTTTTCACATGTGCAGTAGCAAAAAAATTGTCCAACTGAGTAGACATCGGTAGAGCGTACACTCTGACTCAGGCCCAGAGAGCCATTGAGAAAAGCATTGGAAACCGATGCACTGCGGAACCAGCTACATTATTCACACTTTTCTAAAGGCAAAATCGTATTGAAATCGTATGTCAAACATGACTTAACACACCAATAGACTGCAACACACCATCAGTCAAAACATAGTATGCTTGACAATAATAGAAATAGAATAAATAGAAATAACAGAATAACTGACAAATGAGTTGTTAGATACCATAAAAATTGCAACAATATTGCATCTGAATAGAAGTTTTAAATAGGCCTGTCTTTGGGTGGTGGGGTTGACTGAAGCACTGCACAGATCAGTATGATCTGTGCAGGCTTTGTTGTGTGAAAATTAAAAAAAGGTTTAATGTAAAAAAAAAAAAAAAACAGCACCAGGCTGAATCAGGGAGACACTCAGAGTGGAGTCCCCCTGCCAAAAGGGCTGTAAAGCCACTGAAAATTTGAATTCCCCCATCAACCAGCTCTGGGCTGGGCATAACTGCCATAGGTGCAAGGGGTACAGTTGCTATGGGGTCCAGAGCTGAGGGGGGCCCATCTTCCTTGTCAGTGGTACATATGTTATATGCGTTCTTCACCATTGGGTGGGACATACAGTAGGGGCCCTTTATGGGGCCCTCAATTACCTAGTGTCGCCAGCCACAAACATTGGAGATGTACACTAACCATTGGATAAACGTACATCCAGGGGCGTTTTAAGAGAGCAGGGGGTCCGTGTGCAGCCTCTGTTTGGGCCCCTTCCTCTCTGATGGCGGCTCAGCGGCATTGAGCGTTGTAGATTCTGGCTTCATGCAAGAATCTACAGTGCATGCGCGGGTCTCCGGGAACATGGTGCCCGCGCCTACTTTCCCGGGGACTTCTTTTTAGAGCATGCGCAGATCACTGGGAAAATGGCCACCACCATTTTCCCAGTGAGTGTTTGCTGCTCTACAGCGCCGGGTGCAGGGTGTGCGGTGTGGGCCCCCCTGAACCCGGGGGCCCGTGTGCCCCGCACACCCTGCACCCATTGTAGATACGCCCTTGCGTACATCTCTGAATAAAGGACATATTGAGCTAATTCTTATTTGCTAAAGTTACTCTTTCCAGTGCAGCATAAACATATCCCAACTACTTCACGCAGTGACCGGTTTATCATGTTAGACATAATTGCATTTAAATAACAAACTGCTTTCCGGCACTGTTTCATTTTACACATAATTGCATTTATAAGATTGCGTTTCCTGCTTTGTTTTCTTTTAGACAAAGTCATGTTTTAATAACAAACTACTTTCCTGCATTGCATCACTTTAGAAGGAAACTGTATTTATAGAAAACAAAAACTGTTTTGCTTACAGCGGTTATTGCATTTTAGGGAATAAATTCAAACTGTCAACTGCACATTTTATTCCTTCTGCAATAGGAGTAACTCTGTTTTCGAAGAAAAATAAGTCTGGTCGTGCTGTCTGCTAAAAATGCAGAAATTCAGTGTAAAGCATACCTCTCTGTGATGGTGTGTTCTCCCTTGGAAGTTGGGAATACCCATGCTCAGAGTATTAATCAATCCACACCTGGAACCTGGTATTTAGTGGTGTGTACCCAGTACCCTGGGCACCAAACAGGAGATATCTCTGCTGGTTACAATTCTCCCCCCTATAATTTTCACTTTAGTATGGGGACATAGAAATTATGCCATTCATCAAGTTCTGAAAAGGCATTTTTATCTGAACTTTTGATTGTTACTGTATGCCATCCTGAGATGGCATACAGCCCCGATAGTCTTCACAAGCTTGTAGGAGAGGGGTCTTTTCAGAAACTCTCCCTGCTTTGTCTCCACTGCCTTTGTCTCTCCGGCTCCACCTCTGTTTTTGGTACCCGCAAGCTTGCATGACCAACAAAATACTGGCACAGTGATGTGGGGAGAGTGATGTTGGGGTACGGGAGAGAGAGCTGTGGGGACACCGACAAGTTGAATATATATATATATATATATATATATACACACAGTCAGGTGCATAAATATTGGGACATAGGGAATGCATTGTTACATAGGTATGGGAGGGGAAGGTGCTACTACACAGGTGAGGGAAGGGAATGTATTACTACACAGGTGTGGGAGGAAAATGTGTTATAACACGGGCGAGGGAGGGAGATGTGTTAATACAAGGGTGAGCAGGGGTAATAAACTACTACAGAAGTGAGGGAGGGGAATGTGTCACTACAAGGGTGAGCGGGGGTAATGTCTTACTACAGAGGTGAGGGAGGGGTATGTGTTACTCGAGAGGTGTTAAATTAGGGGCCTGATACACTACCAATTGCAACTGAGATTGCAATAGTGATTACCAGAGCCGTAACTAGACTTTTTGGTGCCCTGTACCAGAAAGAGCATTGGCGTCCCCCTCATTTTTCAAAGAGGCATCATGCACCCAAAAAAGGGCCATGGCCTCATGGGGAAGGGCCAGGGAAGAGATAGGAGAGACCAGGAGATGCTGGGGATGAAATAAGAGGAAGCTACAAGCAAGAATGATAATAAACAGAAATTTGACAGGCCCAAACAGCGCCCCCTGACCTGTGGTGTCTTGTACGATGGCACCGGCTGCACTATCTTAGCTACGGCCCTGGTGATTACACATGCAGTCTCACTGCTATAATATTCCAATCCTCTGTGATCGCTATGCCATCGCAGCATAACATAAGGACGCACACTTTACCTTACACACATCCGTAATACTTAGCAAGACTGCGAAACCATCGGTATCATGGAGTACCATCGCAGCCTCACGCACACTTGCACAAGCTCTGACCTTACTCAGAAATTGCTAACTTCATCATACGCTATCAGTGTTTCGGCCTGCGTAAGGCATCACAGTGGATAATTTATGCACGCCCCTGCAACGGCGTTCAAACGCCCTGGCGCGCCCGCGTTTTGCCGACCAGCCCCCTGTCACCACCCCCAAACGGTACTTTCTGTCAATTACTTTGCGATGGGTCTGTGTAGTCACTGCGATCGCAGTCCCATTCGCAGTGGCCAGTTCGCGTGCGCAGAACGAAACAATCGGCCAATTGTGTGCGTAATCGCAGTTGCAATCGGTAATGAATAAGGCCCTAAGTACACTATTCTGGGCACTTAATTTGTCTGACAGAATAATTGTTCAAGCAATCGACTAACTCCACAGCAGCTACCTCTTATGTGGGCTCTCTTAGTAGTTATTGGTAGAGAGAAGGAAAGAGAAGCTCTTGGGAGTCTTTTGCTTGTGCAATAGAAGATATTCAAATGAGTTACGTTTAAATACAATTTATTACACAGTTATTGTTACATACAATATATGAGACAAAATAAAAACAAAATAGAAGTGCACACAGCATGATAAAATAGCAGCAGTCTAGCCGTGAGATGTAGCAATGTCACTGCCTTCTTCCAAAGTCAGCAGAGTGAATAGAACATCCTGTACAATGTGCTAAATCACAGATGCATCCGTAGGTGATAGTCAATGTTCTCCTATGGGAGATACTTTCAATATTGGTGACGTATCTCAGAGCAATAAGTGCATTGGCGTAACTATAGAGGACGCAAGTGGTGCGCTTGTTATAGACACCAGATGTTAGACAGTCAGTAGGTCGACTGGGACAAAAGGTCGAAAGGGTTAAAATGTCGACACACTAAATGTCGACATGTAAGAAGGTTGACATATTCAAAAGAACTGTGATTTTTTTTTTCTAGCCCTAATCTTCACCCTAACCCTCCATCCTGGTGCCTAACCCTAACCATCGGGGTAAGTGCCTAACCTTAACCCTAAAAAAATCAAAACCATGTGTCGACCATTTCCATGTCAACCATTTTCATGTCGACCTGGTGACCATGTCGACTGTCTTACATGTTGACATTTAGTGTGTCGACATTTTGTCCCTGTCTGCCTATTGTCCCAGTCGACCTACTGACTGTTTAACATCTGTTGTCTATCTAGACATTTTCGACCTTTCTGCTGTCTGTCTATCGTCCGGAACCCCGTTACCTTGGAGCGTTTCTCTGCCGTCTATGCTGGCAGTTTCTTCTGAAGTTTGCGGTTAACTCTTCATCTGCTGTGTGGTAATCTCCAATGTGAAAATATGCTAATGAACCCAATCGCAATGACACCGCAGCACAAGAACCAGACGCCCAACACTACATAATGCCGCCAACTTCCCTTTACTCACATCCACAATACCTCGCTAGACAGCGAAAACATCGGTAACTTCGAGAACCATCGAATCCATAGCGTAATAGTGGTTGACCTGACCTGACTCAGGATTTGGGCCGCTTCCTGTGTGCATCTAGAGCTCTGGCTGCGTCTTCCGTCACAGGGGCTTAATTATGCACACCCCTATAACGGCGTTCAAATGCACTGACACACCTGTTTTCACTGACCAAACCCTGTCACCACCCCCAAATGGTCGCTTTCTGTCAATCAATGTGTGCTGAGACTTTCGTGCTCCCTGTGCTCACTACCCAATCGCAGCAGCCGGCTCGCACACTGCAATGCATATGCATGCGCAGAGTGAAACAATCCACCAGGTGCGTGCGCGGTTGCGTTCCTTGCAGAGGAAACTCTCCCTGCTTTGTGCAGAGCTGTTTGTATTACTCCATAAAGTCAGTTATAGATCTGTCTGGTTTCCTGTTGTGTATATATTTCTTTCTTGCAAATCATCAGTATAAAATTGTTTGTATTATTCAAATTGTTACCCAGCAAAATACATAGGGCGGAATGTAATAGTGTGCGAGTTCTTGTGCGTAAACAAACTCGCCCCTTCTCGCACATTATGAAGGTGCGAGTTTGTCCCTAAACTCGCAAATGTAATAGGGTGCGAGTTTGACTGGCATGCAATAGACATAACCTTCATAATTCCATATCTAAGTACATCCTCTTTCACAGTCCACACAGATACACTATGGGGCATATCCAATTAGCCGCGGGGTTTACCCCGCGGCTAATTATCGTGCTGGTCGGGATTTAATTTAGCCGGGATTCCCCATGCGTGAATCTCCGCTGTCGGACAGTACCTCGCACCCCAAATGGTGCGACGTAAATTCCGCCTGTATATGCCTTTTCCCGCCTTGCGCGAGAGGCTTTAACACACTGTTTCCGCATTTCTCATGGAAACAGTTTGTTCCCGCGCGCGAGAGCTGATTTAATGGCGCGGGGAAAAAGCTATTTTATTGAATAGCTTAACCCCACGCCGCGGGACTTTCAAGCCTCAATTACTCGTGTGAGAAGTACCGCAGGTAATTGGATATGCCCCATTGTCTTTCTTTCACATACTCCTGACATTTGGCCGACGTTCCTGTGTGACTGGATCATGCAGCCCACCAAGAAACTCTGCATTCTGGCTGGACCAAAATGCAATATAAAGCACCTATCCTTGTGTATCAATGCCTATTGCCCTATAGATTGTAAGCTTTCGAGCAGGGCCTTCCTACCTATATATCTGTCTGTTATTACCCAGTTTTGTTCTGTTAATGTTTACAATTGTAAAGCGCAACAGAATATGCTGCGCTATATAAGAAACTGTTAATAAATAAATAAAAATAAATAAATAGACCTGAAGCAGGTCTATTATTTTTCGAGTTTTAGTTAAATAATTCTGTGAGAGTTTAAAAACTCTGTTACATTGGCCGAGTTATATGTTTTCCATGGAAAAACATCTGGATGTGAGCTTGGCCATTGCAAGTTGCGGGAATGTGAAAAACATGCGAGCTTGTATGTTCTCGTACCCTATTATGTTGTGTGAGTTATAAAAAAGTGTGATTATAGCGCTATACTCACAGTTTTAAAGAACTCGTACCCTATCACAATCCACTCATAGGGTCGTATTCAATTAGGTGCGAAAAGTCACGTTTGGCAAAAAGCTTTCACCAGTGCGAACTTTTCATGCATATGTGCGTATCACACTATCCAATTGCCGGAGTGTTTGCATGTGCGAAAACTCCCTAGGCAGAAACCGGCAAAAGTTTTCACCATCTCAGAGCAGGTGATAAAATGTGTGAAAATCTCTATTTTTGGCTAAAAATGTGGGAACTGGGGGCCTGATTCAGACCCACTCGCAAGCAGGTTGATGGTGGCTCAGTGTACACACGCGGCGTGCATGAGCCCCAGAGCGAGTGAGACCTTCACTCGCTCCGGAGCTCACAGCAAAATGGGGCGGCTATCGATGTTGATCAACAGCTCGCCCTGTTTTGTAGGCGGGTAGGGGGGGTGGCTGAAAAAACAGAGGCATTCCCGAAGGAACGCCTGCCGTTTGTGGGCGGCCCTACTGACATCACGAGTGATGTCAGTAGTGGACTTTCGGCTCTATTACAGCTGGAAGTCCACTTGGCATTGCGAGTGCTAAGACCCTACCACAAGGATCTCCTCGCGATGCCGATGGTTGGGATAATCGCGACCATCGCCAGGCCGCTCGCACAAGCTGTGGGTGGTTACCCACAGCTGTGCGAGCGGCCTGGAGGCTGGAATTAAAAAAAATATGGATGCCCTGATTCAGAGCGAGCGCACGCAAATAGCATGCGCCTCTGAATCTGACCCTTGGTTCAGAACCCTTTGGACATCCCCCCTAATAACCAATTAGGCAAAAAAAAAAAAGTAAATTAGCTTAATTACCCTTAATAATTACGTACTTTTTGGGGTGAAAATGTAAAAAGTGTTGGGTTTAAAGTACTGGGCCAGGTATATTGGGGGACTGTATGGATGGGACAGGTGATTTCAGGATTGCTGGTGACTGCAGCAGGTATATTTTTAAAAATTTTTAAAACTGCACTTTATAGACACAAAAATATACTAGTACCCATTTTAGTGTACCCCAAATTTAACTACAACTATTATTTTTTCGAAAACATTTTTTCACACTTACGCAAATATGCATATAACAGCCATTTGACACAGTTTAAGAAGCCAAAATACTTTCATTAGGGCTATTAATACACTTCTATTTTGATTTCCAGTGTCACTTAGGCTTTTAATAGTGTACAGACTGGTTTCCCCAAAATCTGCTGTACTTTTCGCTAGTTTCGCCATGCGCAATTATCACACATAGGCATTTTCGCGTGTTTTGCAATTGGATAGGGTGAAAAGCGGGAGCACACATTGAGAAAGTACGCAAAAAGATGGCATCAAAGCTGGCAAATGCGGTGATAACTTCGCCATGGAAACGCTTTTTGCCAAATGCTACTTGTCGCACCTAATTAAATACGGCTAATAGTGTATAATTAGATCATTACAGTTGCAGCTATCTGAAAGGATATCTGCTTGCACCAACAACGATCTCATTCTTGAAAATAGGAATATAGACTCATGGCCATAACCACAGTTATCATATGCAGTAGAAAAATATTTTACACAAAGGGATTTTTTAAAAACATAACTATAATGCAAACAACCAAATTCAGATGATCTCATTGAAGATGATGAGAGATTAAATTACTTGCTCAGAGCAAATGCATGATATACAGTACATATGTCATTGTCCCATGTGAGCATTTTGCATGATATTCACCAACTAAATATGTAAATAGGGATATGAAAAAATCTAGTACACGAGAAACAGAATACAATGGGCCAAATGTAATAGGGTGAGAGTTTAGCAGTAACCTCTCACATTGGTCGAGTTATATCTTCAAAATGGGAAAACATCTGGATGAGAGTTTAAATTGTGAGAGTTTTTTGAGTCTAAGAGGGGTATTCAATATGGAAGCAAAAAGTCTGTGCTGGACTTTTCGCTCCACATCGGAGATATTTCAGGGATAAAGTACCGGGCACGCGCCCACTTTATCCCCGTATTCAATATAAAATCTACGAAAACGGGACCTGGCGAAGTGGGATTTGCGATAAACTATGACATTTTCCTTGAAAAAATTGTAGGACCCCCCTAAAGTTGTAAAAACATGGGGGATCACTATGGGTACCCTCGTTTTAGCCTGCAAATGAAAGTCGGGGATTTAAATAGCCGCAGCAGGTGTTTTTTTCCCAACATTGAAGAAGTGTTGCAGAAGAGCACTTAGGTTATTTTTTTCATTTATTTAAGTGGTCCCATCAAATTTGGGGTACATGAAAATGGGTACTAGCAGATTTTTATGTCCCTAAAATAAGTTTTTAAAAATTCTGCAACTATGCACCTGCCGCTAATAGCCTATTCTAGAATACACCTGCCGCTAATAGCCTATTCTAGAATACACCTGCCGCTAATAGCCTATTCTAGAATACACCTGCCGCTAATAGCCTATTCTAGAATACACCTGCCGCTAATAGCCTATTCTAGAATACACCTGCCGCTAATAGCCTATTCTAGAATACACCTGCCGCATACTTGCAGAATAGCCCTGAACCTATTTCCCTATTTTTAAACACTTTTTTTGCATTTTTTTTTTCACCCCAATTTTTAAATAAATTTTTTGGGGTGTCCCTATTTTTTTTTTTACACAGTTCTTTTTAAAATGTCATTCCCAGGGGTGCAGGCTATTTTTTTTAAGCCTGCACCCCTAAACCCCAATTCTGCACTTTTTTCGCCACCTATTCAGTGGTGAAAAGTTATCCCTGTTTTTTTCAAAGACTTTTCGAACCTGCGAAGTCTTTGAAATTGAATACAGTGTAAAACTAAAACCTGCAATAATGACGTCATACCTCAGATATTAACGCAAAAACTAAGTTTTCGCTCCATATTGAATTCCCCTATAAGGGGCATAAGTATCAAAACTTGATGCGAGATAAAATAGTGAAATATAGATCACCAAATCCAAATGCAGAAGTGGAAACCCCTCGAACCTCAAATGGGCATTGTGTGACCGGTCAGTCATCCCCATGCCCGCATAAACCTCGGGGATATCCAACTTGTATAAGAAAAGTGATGTCCTAAAAGTCTGAATCAATCTTCTCATTGAGGCTTCCAGCTGTAAAGTCTGTAATTGATGCATCCAGTATATTTCCCTAAAGACTTATGGCCTGATTCAGAGCCGCTCGTAAGCGGCAGTACGCTCGTTCCGAGCGATGATCGCCCATCTACGCATGCGTACGGTTTTTAATATGCATGCGCGAACCAGTCAGTGCGACCAAAAATAGTTTGTTCGCTATATAGCGAATGCCTGCTATTTTGAGTGACAGAATGAGGCGTATGTGGGTGGTAACAGGGGAAGGTGCTTGAAAACGGGGAGTGGAAATCCGAACGCAGGCGTGCCTAAAGGTCAAAACGGGCGTTTTATGGGTGTGCATAATTAATACAGTAGCGTCATTAACCACGTCACTTGGTTGTTTTATAGTCAGAACTGCTCGCAATATAGTGGTAGGAAAAACCAACCCCAAGAATAGCGAGCAGTTCATACGCTGTTCGATGTACTCTATTAATCTAATAAATAGCGGACATGACGTATGATGCGAGCGGCCAGGGGGCGTTTTTTTCAAATAAACGACCGCATGTTTTGTTCGCTCGTTCAGACATGGAGGCGGCAACAGACCGCAAAGAGCGAACGGTTCATTTGAATAGCCACCCCCTTTTTCTGAACGAGCGAGCGCTAATTGCGTCCGGCTCTGAATCAGGCCCTTATTCCACGAAAACTGTCATTTCCTCTTTTTGTGTTCTTAATTCTATTCCTGTAATCATGATTGTATGTATGCCACTGTTATGGTGCTGGCTGAAGTGACATGGTGAACTATGGTTAGTAGTAGTTTTATTTAATATTTGTATCTTATTATTGCTCTGAGATTTGAAAAGTGGCTCCCAGAGGAGAACATTGACTTTCACTCCCGGATGCATCTGTGATTTAGCACATTGCCAGGATGTTCTTTTCACTCACTTTGGAAGAAGTCAGTGACATTGCTACATTTTATCTTTTTATCACTAGACCGCTACTATTTTATTATACTGTGTGCACTTCTATTTTGTCTCATATTTCTTATGTAACAGTGACAGTGTGTAATAAAATGTATTTAAATGTAACTGTTAATATCTACTATTGCCCAAACAAGACTCCCAAGTGTTTATATATATATATATATATATATATATATATAAATATATATATAATATAGTGACAAGAATCACATAGACCTGGTAAAATCCAGCAGTAGCTTTCATTGCTCACCACAGGCAGATACACAGGATATGGCAGTTTCACAGGTAAGATGTCATACAAAGTCTTCCAATACAACAATATTTCTTCAGTGGACTCACAGGTCCAAGAACCCTAACACTAGTCACCCCCAGGCCTATAAGCTCGGTGACTATCCCACCGTCAGGCTCAGTTTCCCCAGAATCTCTGCAGTTCTTAGACCAGCTTCTCACAGGTGTCTGCAATCAGCTGCCTTTCCAGGCACTGATTGAGACAACACCTGAACTGGACATTTACACAATCCTAATGCCTTTGCTCTGCCAAACCTGGGATATCTGGATATTCCACATTTACTTCATGTGGAATTATGCTGACCTGGTCACACTTTGTCAGAGATAGCATGCACAAATATATAACACTTGGGAGTCTTTTGTTTGGACAATAGAAGATATTCAAAGAGTTACATTTAAATACATTGTATTACACACTGTCACTGTCACATAAGAAATATGAGGCAAAATAAAAACAAAATAGAAGTGCACACAGTATGATAAAATAGTAGCGGTCTAGCAATAAAAAGATAAAATGTAGCAATGTCACTAACTTCTGGGGGTGACTAGTGTTAGGGCTCCTGGACCTGTGAGTCCACTGAAGAAATATTGCTGTATTGAAAGACTTTGTATGACATCTTACCAGTGAAACTGCCATATCCTGTGTACCTGCCTGTGGTGAGCAATGAAAGCTACTGCTGGATTTTACCAGGTCTATGCGATTCTTGTCACTAAAATATATATATATATATATATATATATAAATATATATATATTATACATGGGTATGAAGCCACTGCGGACACCTATCTTAATTCCCTTGTCGGGATTCGGATGTCGGTCTCACAACTACATTCATATCTATATATATATATATATATATAGTGATATTTTGGGGGTAATTATTTCGGCAGAGGGTGGATTGGTGCAGTGTTTAGGTGCTTAATGAGGGTCCACACACAGCTTTCAAGTAAAACAAATGAGCTGCTGCTTTACTTTCAGCAGGGGAAAATAGGTACAACATTAAGGAATGGAAAATAATAAACAACCTAGACCCTGTTTAGGGCATCTAACTCACTTCTTCAACCCTCTCTACCATGGGTGCAGCTAATCTGCTAACAAAGTCTCTCACAGTCTCTGTGCCTTCCCTGTATCCTCCAGGTATACAGGCGGCCCTGGCTTCCTCAGCCTGCAGCCCAGCTGCCTCAATGTCACTCAGTCTGAGAGTTTATGGTCTCCCCTTGCCTCCTGCAAGGTCCAGACACAGGGCTCCTGGCCCCCAATGGCTCACTCAGCTTCACTGGGCTCTCTGCTGCCACAATCCCACATGGACTGTTTCCCACAGCAGCCTGACTGGTCTGCCTTCACATCAGCCCACACCTGAGCTCTATCCACAAGGCAGCCATTACACAACTTCCCAGAATCCTTTTCTTCTCTGTGTGGGCAGATCTCTCATGCCCCACACAGAATCTGCTGCTCACCAGTGCCATCTCTAGTGATACTGCCACAATATCTATATCTGGTATAAAGGGACGGTTTTGGCCTTTGCATAGCTCAGGGCAAAGTTTCCTTTGGCACCCTGAGGACATGGCCTGATCAGAGGCATGGCCATGGCCACAAAAATAAAAACTTTGAGTAGGTACAGTACCCAAAAAAATGGTTGTGGTCTCGCTGTGAAGGGACAAGACTACACAATAGTACCCCCAATTCAAATTAGACTGCACATTAGCACCCCTTAGTCCCATTATGCCACACAGTAGAGCCCATTCATGTTATGCCATGCAGTGTTAGTGACCCTTACACCAATTATGCCACACACAGTAATGCTCATTGCACCACATTATGCCACTCACAGTAATGCCCATTAAACCATGTTATGCCACACACAATAATGCCCATTACTCCACGTTATGCCACTCACAGACAACACCAATCTTCTAACTAATTGCCACAGACGCTGTCCATGTCCATGGAGTCCAGTGCCACTGTCTAAAGCTGGCATACATTCAGGGTCCAACTCCTTATCACCAGCCCCTTCAACGCCCCACTGCTCGCTCATATTTCATAGAATACGTGGCTCCATCATGATGTCACGTTGCACATTTTGTGAAACTACCCCCACTGAGCACAGTGCAGGGAAAAGGGAGGCGGTGCTGCTTGGGTGTGGGAGCTTCCTAGCAGACTATCAGATGGGCCCATCTGGCCATAGGCCCTTCTGGCATTTGCTAGAAGTGCCAGATGTTAATTCTGGCCCTGAAGCAAGCAAGAACGGATGGGCGCTGTCAGATTTGATGGCAACGGTGGGGTGGCTTCGGCTGCACTCTCAGGCTGCATTGCCCCCGGCAATAGCCCTGCTTGTCCGTCCCTGTTATTGCACTGACAAGTTCAGTTTGATACTTCATTTGACCCCTCCTCTTATGTACATACAGAAAGATAACCTTTAAAGGGCAATATATATATTTTGTTAAAAAAACTTTAGTGGTCCCCACCAGGGGTGTAACTAGGTCTAGGGGGGCCCCATAAGGGGATCGGCCTTGGTTCGCCGGCCGATCCCCTGCCTCTTACCTCCAGATCCCCGTGGTGGTTTCTCCAGTGTCGTAACTAGGGTAGGGCGAGCGGGGTGCGTGCCCTGGGTGCCGTGGGACCGGTGGCGCGGGGGGCGCCGCCAGCCACGGTACCAGCCCGCCCGCCCTAGTTAGCCAGTGTAGCACTGACTGCAATGAGTGCGGTCAGCGCTACACATTTACACAGGACCGGCGATAGGCTTCCAGTGCCGGTCCTGTGCTGCACGCCTGAGCCCGTTCCCTCCCCCTGAGCGCTTACCCAATAGCGCTAGGAGGCAGGCTCAGGCTGTGCATAACACACGCGCTGACGGCGATGCGTGTGGTAAACAGCAGCCAATGAGAGTCAGATAGACTCTCATTGACTGCTGCAGCACCCACTGCAAGAGCCGGTTTCCGTCCGTCTCCTGCAGTGGGTAATGGGACTGACGTCATGACGGCATGATGTCTGTCCCATAAAGCTGAGCGCGCCAGCCTGGGAGGACTGGCAGGTGGCGGGAGCGGTTTCGCGGACCGGAGCAGCAGCAGCGTGGATTCAGGTAAGTATATTTTTATATATATATTTTTTTGTTTAACCTATCTGCACTACTGCGGGCACAATGGGGGAGGGGGGTGGCTACTACTGGGGGGACCTCTACTGGGGTGGGGGCACAACGGGGGAGGGGTGGCTACTACTGAGGGCACCATTATTGGGAGGACCTCTACTGGGGGGGGGGCTACTACTGGGGGCACTTAATCAGGAGGGGAAACTCTACTGGGGACTACTACTTGGGGGGGGGAACTACCACTGGGGGCATTATAAAAGGGGCCTACTACTAGAGGCACTGCACTAGGGGGACAACTACTGGGGCCATAATAGGAAGGGCCACTACAGGGGGCACTGGATGGGGGGATCACTACTGGGTGCCTGCATAAGGGGGACCACTACTGGGAAAACTGCATGGGGGGGACTACAGCTGGGTGCACTATATAAAGGGCACTGCATAGGGGGGTGACTCCTACTGGGGGCACCATATAAAGGGCACTGCATAAGGGGATACCGCTACTGGGCGCACTGCATTGTGGGGACTGCTACTGGGGACACTGCATAAGGGGGAACACTACATGGGGCACTGCATTTGGGGGGCCACTACTGGGGGTACTGAGTAAGGGGAACTAATTGGGGGCTGTATAAGGGGGACCACTACTGGGGATACTGTATAAGGGGCACTACTATGGGCCTGCATAAGAGGGACCACAGCTGCATACTGGGGGTACTGTATAAGGGGTACTACTGGGGTTAAGGTGCATATGGATAGGAATGTTCAGTGTGAAAATAAAGGGGTGTGTCATGTTGACACGCCCCATTATTAAGTGACCACGCCCATCTTTTGCCGCGCGCGCGCACATGGGGGGGGGGTGCTCCCTTTTCAGATTTGCCCTGGGCTCCAAATACCCTAGTTACGCCACTGGGTTTCTCCTTTAGCAGTCTGCAGCTGCAGGCACTTCTGATCTCCCAGTCAGCTCCATCTCTCCTCATTCACTTCATTTATGCAAAAGTAGATGAAAATTTTATATTTCACCTGCTTTTGTAAAACGTAAGTGATGAATAGACCCCTGACCCTGAGTCTGATGCTGGAAGTAGGCATGTTCGTGGTCTGGGGGTGCTCCAGCAGGCTCAGCATGACCACGCAGAGCTATCTGAGAGAGCAGATGTGCCTGCAGCACAGCAGCATACTGCTAAGAAAGAAGAAGTCACTTACATTGCTCAGGAGGTGAGCAAGCATCTTGCAGTATAACTGGATGCAGGGGGATGGCTTGGCCCCGGAGGAGAACCAGTCCCCATAGCAGCTGCACCCCATGCACCTACTGTAGCTACGCCTGTGGTCCCCACACTATAGCAATAAACGTGGCATTGTGGCTCCTAAAGACCAGTCAGAAGCACCGCTATTTTATTTGTGTGTCTGCGGTTATAAATAGTAGGTGGGCAGAGTGTTCCCTTAGTCTCCCGTTGGTGTTGCAGATTTCCTAGACATTGTCCAACGAAGATGCTACTTGATTCCGACTAAGAGCCGTATTCAATATGAGCCAAGCACCCCGGACTTTTTGCCTACTTCACCTGTTCTGCAGGCGGAAAAGTATCGCGGCCGTCCCTGCTTTATCCCGTTTTCAATATGGAAGTAAGCGAAAACGGGACCCGGCGAAACTTGAACAGGCGGAAAGTACTGTCAGATTTGGGGAAATCAGCCTGAGACCCCCCAAAAGATGCTCTGACATGGGGGTTAGCTATGGTTACCCCCGATTTGGCTTGCTGAAGGTATTTGGTGTTTTTAAACGGGCTCAATAGCTGCTAAATAGCGTTTTTCTATACGTGGTGCAGAATAGTATTTAGGAGTTTTTTTTTCTCCAGAAAATAACATCCCAGCAAATTTGAGGTACTTGAAAATGGGGGTCAGCATATTTAAAAGTTGCTAAAGTGAAGTTGAAAAAATCGTGAAAAATCCACCTGTCGCAAACACTTGGGGCTTACTTGGGGACCCCCCAGAGTCAAGTTCGCTAGTATTTAAATTTGTACCCCAACATTTTTTATTTTTTGCCCCCTTTTTCAAAGTCATCTTTTGGGTGTCCTTAAGTATTTTTTTATATTTTTTTTGACAGATTACCTTAGGGGGACTATATGAAGGCTGCACAGGGGTTCCCACAACGTTGCACCCCAAAACCCCAATTCTGCACTTTTTGTGCCTCCCATTAATAGGCGAAACTTTTCCGCCTATTACATTGCATTGACTTTCTGCCTAGGCGGAAAGTCTTTTAAATTGAATACGGGGTAAAAGTCAAACAGGCGAAAATTACGTCATCGGTGAAAAGTTTCCACCAAAAACATGCGGAAACTGACTTTTCGTCTCAACTTGAATATGGCCCTAAGGTAGAGACACTGCATAGAAGATATAATCAGGTGAACTGCTATCCTAATACAAACACCTTTCCCATAGGCATACCTGGGAAAGGGACACTTAATTTCAGTGAGATTCTGGGAGTTTGGCGCTTGGCTATGATGTCACAGCCTAGTGCCACACACAGGAAATGACATCCCCAGGCATGAAGCAACGGGAGTGGGACTGAAAATTGAGATGGGGAGATGACCACTTGTAACGAAGGGAGGGGTGCTGCCTAGGGCACCCACAGAGCGAAGGCAGCCATGCTACATATCGTTTTTACTCTATTTCAGTAAACAGCTCGTATTACAGGCTCCAGGAGACCTTTACTGTATTGTCCTGTGTACTATACTCAGGGGGCAGAACTAGCAGTGGAAACTGCTGTCATCTTATTTCAAAGTACAAAAGATAGTAAGTTCCAAAAACCAAGGGTATTAAACCTCCCAAGATTATGGATGGCAGAGGCGTCACTAGGGATGGTGTCACCCGCTGCTGTAACTCATGGTGACACCCCCCCTCCACCAAAAAAAATTACTAATTGAGGCGCAGCTCTGCGAACTCTCCCCCAATACCAGTCCAGCAGACACACTTACACAATGCCCCTAGTAGTGGTACAATCGTAGTGTAAAACAACAGTTCCTGGTGCTAGTATACAATAATAATTTATAATAATTACACTTCTAGTATGTATTCTTTGTAGTTAATTCATTAATACCTGCTGTAAGTAAAGTGGCCTAGTTAGGACCCAAATGGCACAAGGCCTCTAGAAACAGTTGCAGCCGTAATTACTGCGCTGGCATTAATAATATATTTAAATCTGTTTTAGTAAGAAAGTTTTGCTCTCTATAATTGGACAGGAGGCTTGTTTAATTTTACTAAACTTAAGTTTTATTAATAAGTAACCAATCTTACCAAGATGTATATATATTTGTAAAACCAATCATCTCATGAGACCATAAAATCAATATAATATAACAATCTAAAAATATATTACATACATAATATATATAGAGAAAAGCTTCAAAAAGTTGTACTCCAAGGGTCATACATCTAGTTACTAAAATAGCAAGTCTGCGATGTGTTTATAGTACTCTCTCAATAGACACCCTGTAGCAATAAATTGCTATTTTCAAAGTAACTCCGGCAGGTCAATTATGTGTATTGTAACTGCTATGATTAGAGGCCCTGATTCAGAGCCGGACGCTCTGACCAGAGCGCTCGCTCTGAATCAGGGCCGTCCTATTTAAATTTGCAGTGGCCTTTTGGATGCTCGCATAGCTGTGGGTTACCACCCACAGCTTATGCGAGCGTCCATGATGATGGTCGCGATGGTCAAGACCATCGCGACCATCGGGCTTGCGACGAGACCCTGCGGTAGGGTCTCGCTGCCGCAAGCCCTGGAGTGATTTTGGCTCTATCAGAGCCAAAATCACTCCCACTGACATCACTAGTGATGTCAGTGGGGCCGGACCCAGACGGTAGGCGTTCCCTTGGGAACGCCTCCGTCTGGCAGCCACGCCCCTGGCACGCCCACCAAAGGGGGCGTGCTGTCACTCACCATCGACAGCACGCCCCCTTTGGTGCGAGACCTGGAGCGCCCCTCCGTTGTGCGCATGTGCATTTGGGTACCATCGACCCACTTGCGAGCGTCCTGCGCTCGCGAGCGGGTCTGAATGAGACCCAGAGTCCATATGATACTTGCGTCCTAGTACAAATAATTGGTTCAGCACATCAAGGAGGTATAACGCAATGTGATGTATAACCTCTTATTAAGTAGCCCAATACCTCTTTGTATCTTTAATGGCAGTAAGTCCGCTACAATAGTGAGACCACACTGCTGGTCGCGACACGCCTGTGTCTAGTTACCCGCACCCCCATTACCACTCTGGAACGCCCTCTGAAACTGTCTCTCTCTGCATCCCCCGTCAGTAAGTATCGGGACGGATGCGCACTGCAACTCGGAGGCTTGCGCAGACTGAAAACATGCAACCAAAATCGACACCTCTGAATTAGGCCCATAGTCCGGGAGCATATATAATAAATGTGTTAAGGGCCTGATTCAGACCCGCTCGCGAGCGCATAATGCTCGCAAGAGGGTCAATGGCTGGGCAGTGCGCACGTGCGAGCCCCGGATCCAGTGAGAAATCACTCGCTCCGGGGGTCGCTACAAGATGGGGCGGCTGCCGATGTTGATTGACAGCTCGCCCCGCTTTGTACGCGGGTCGGGGGGGGGCTGCACAAACGGAGGTGTTCCCGAAGGAACGCCTGCCATTTGTGGGAGGCTCTACTGACATCACACGTGATGTCAGTAGTGAACTTCCTGCTCTATTAGAGCAGGAAGTTCACTGGGGTTTGCGGTGGACGAGACCCTACCACAAGGGTCTCGTTGCAAGCCCGATGGTCGTGATGGCCGCTCTTAAATTCAGAGGGACGGCCCTGATTCAGAGCGAGCGCTCTGTCAGACCGTCCGGCTCTGAATCAGTGCCTTTGTCTCCTGTCTTCCATTAGTCCCGGGGCCCCATAGTATAGGAGGCGCGGCACTGCACGATTTCCGGCCCCAATGCGCTACTGATCATGTGCAGCTTTACTGCATGTTTTCAGCTCCATCCTCCATAGAGAAAGGACGTTCCCATAATACTTACCCAGTGAGATGACCTATGTATTCCACTGTGTCACTAATGCTATACATACAAGTGGTGTATACTCTGTCCTGTGTATATACAGGTGAGTGCTCCCAATTGTCTGCACACCACCTGCCTTTCCCTATACAAAATCTGTTACATGCCTACAGTGTACCTGTTGTGTATATACCAGCATTGACCCAGTGTCATCCTGCAACTTGTTCTGCCTGATTAATAAGCCTAAGACATGGTTAAGTTATCTATCGTGTGGACTGACCTCCATCACACACTACTGGCACCTATACTGCATATGACACCTATAGGATCTGCCAACAATTGAAAGAAAACTATGTACAGTAGCGTTTAAAAAAAATATTTACCCTTTTGCCAAAATGGCATAGTAGTGGGTTTCCATCCCCCACCAGTTAATGATATACTCACCCCTGAATCATCCATGTACAATTAGTTCTCTACAAATTCTTTAGGAAGAGTTACTACAATTCTAACTCTGCCACGGCCTCTAATCCCGACAATTCTGCTACACTAGGTAATGAAGTTACCATGCTGGCAGGAGCGAGACTACAGCAGGTGCAAGGTGTGTCTTCGATATGTGGTCTGAAACCCCCTCATGGGCCCACTTACCCTGCACCAAGCTCTCACTGCCAAATGCTGCAGACAAAAACACCTTTCCTCTCAGCATTCCTTGAGATCACCAGCAGTATGAACAAAGGATACACCAGTTAAAGAGTCACCCCCCCCCCCCCACTAGGTGTACACTTTGAAAGGAGTCCCCAGCTGGTTGACCAAGCTCTCAGATAAGGGGGCAATGTGGTGGGGTAAACTATATTCTGGCAAGGCAGGGGATCCAGCGAGGAATACAATGTGGCATAATGTAAAGTGGGGCACTACAATGTGGCTTAATATGAACTTGGGCACTACAATGTGGCTTAATATGAACTGGGGAAACTGGCATAACATGAACTGGAGTCACTCTGTAGCATAATGTGAACTACTAGGTAACTACTGTGCAGCACTACTATGGGGCATAAAATTAACTAGAGTACTACTGTGGGGCATGAAATTAACAAGGGTACTACCAATGAGCATAAAATGGACAACTACTGTGGAGAGAGATGTCTCTCTAAAAGCATTGGGAGCTGCTTCTAAATGTTGCTATGGGGGCCACAAAGTTCTACTTACAGTATGTCCCTGTATATTAGTTCTTACCTGGCCATTCGGACTGACCAAGTCTCTCATTAAACTATCAGGTGATCTTCTAAGCCTGCTGAATAACCAGGGGACTAACTGTAAGCATACAGTAAATGTAATAAGAATATTTACCACTGGAGCTTCTCTGAAGGTATTTTGCTGTAGGGGATCCTGAACATGATTCCCTCTAGTCCTAACCCCACATACAGAATCACATGCCTTTCCTAGACAAACAATGCACAACATGATGTCACAACATTAGGCATAATCAAATATTTAAATCTTATAAGTATCAAGAAGCTGATGTTTATTTTCATATATATGAGGCTGTGCAAAATGGTGATTATATACATTATATGCTCTTTAAGACATTATTGAACAACTCCACAATACGGAAGGCCCTTGTGCCGTTCTGCTCATTTATCACATTATTAAGTGGATTGTGTGGTAATAATAATGTACTTCCTGCTAAACTCTACCAGTGTAGAGTGGGAGTGTGGAAAATGTGACTCAGAGAGAAAAGCTATCTACAAGTAGTTAATGCTTAATACTGCAATGTAGGAAATTCCTCAGTAGTTAGACGTGCCTATTGGTCTATAAGACATAAAATGAAAATGAACAGATTAGCAGCAGGCTGCCCCTTTCCTGCATCTTGGAACTTCCAAACCTCTGATCCTTTTTGATTCTATCATTGAGGGTTATTTACAAAGATTTATTTTAAGTAAGAAAAGTGCATTTAATCTATAGCAATCATATTTTTGCTTTTACTAAGGTTAATTTAATAACTTTGAAATGAACCCCAAATGCTTCTTGTCTGTCTTGTTGTAGTATAGCAACAGCTAAAGGCTGAATATTGCCCGGAAGCTAGACTGGGGGGACAGTATATGGCACTGTATCTTAAATTGGCACTGTGTAGTCTCTCCTTGTTTTGGTAGTGTACTCTCTTACACCATCTTCCTGATAATCCTCCATGTTATGTTATGAAGTTTTACATGTACTCAGTAAAGTTTTCCCACAATATTTCCCTGCATGCATGTACAAAGGAGCATATTTTGCAACGGTTTGGGTATAGCAGTGGTGTCAAACTCGGGCCCTTCAGCTTTCGTGGGACTACATATCCCAGCATGCCCTGTCACAGTTTTAGCATGCCCTAATAGCAAAACTGTGGCACTGCATGCTGGGATGCGTAGTTCCACAACAGCTGGAGGGCCCGAGTTTGACACCACTGGGGTACAGGACACCGGCGCTTGGATCCCGGCATTCAGAATCCCGATGCTGGTGTCCCAACAGGGTTAGCATACCAACACGTGATTTTAGGAGGGGGGGGGTTACCCTACTGCCCACTTAGACACTAGGGCAGGGGTGTGGAAACTTATTTCTGCCGAGGGCCATTTTGATATACATAACATTATTCATGGGCTCGGTGCAGGCCACGCCCCCTCCATGTGACATCACATGGGGCGGGGCCACAATCGCCGGTAATTACAGCAATGCCCGGAGCATCCTGAGGATGCTCCTGGGAGCTGTTAGGGCAGCGGTGTGACCGTCTGAAGCTTCCTAAGGACGCTCCAGGCAGCGCTGCTGCATAGATTCTGGCTGCAGGGTGCCATTCTAGGTGATGAGGCTAGCAAAGAAAAGCTCAGAGGGCCAGACCTAATGACTCTGCGGGCCTTATACGGCCCCCGGGCCTGAGGTTCCCCATCCCTGCCCTAAAGGATTGTGCATCGTTGATTTTGTAATGCAATTTTAATTCATGGAAAACTATATGAAAACTTCAAAAAAGATTTTTCTTTTATACTGTATACTTTAATAAATGAATTGTGAGACTATTTCTGTATCTAATTCAATTTACTATGACTTTTGAATTTTCTGTGAGAGAAATCTGTAGTTTGATAATACAACAAACTGAGGGCCTGATTCACTATGGATCGCAATATTGCGTACGCACGCAGTTCAACTGCAATAGCAAGCCAAATCACTGCGATCGCAGTGCAAACCGAGCACTACATAAGGACGCCCACTTTACCATACGCACATCCGTAGTACTTAGCAGAATAGCGAAACCATCGTTACAATCGAGTACCATCGGACCCATACGCACACTTGCACAAGTCCTTACCTTACTCAGAAATTGCTAACAGCGACGCACGCTATGAGACCTCA
Organism: Taudactylus pleione; assembly: GCA_031769625.1. Taxonomy (NCBI): domain Eukaryota; kingdom Metazoa; phylum Chordata; class Amphibia; order Anura; family Myobatrachidae; genus Taudactylus; species Taudactylus pleione. The sequence goes on from JAUIMM010001622.1 coordinate 2,996,676, forward strand.
GGCTGCGTAGCCTGTCGCAGTGGATAATTTATGCACGCCACTGAAACGACGTAGAAACGCACTGACACGCCTGTGTTCAGCTGACCACCCGCCCCCCCATTACTACCCACAAATGGCACTTCCTGTCACTCACTCTGCAATGTGTCAACGCAGCCTCTGTGATCGCAGTCCCAATCAGAATACTTAGTTTGCGCAGTGCGATGCATACACATGTACAGAACGCAACTATCGGCCGATTTTGTGCCTATTAGCACCTGTGATCCTTGCTGAAACAGGCCCTGAGTTATATTTACCAGTATAGTTACCCAAGTTTATTAACACCAGGAAAATATGTTGAAATAAACTTCTTCTATTTATGCTTGTGTTATGTGTGTGGACATTATAAGAGTCACTGGGATGCCTACACAAGGAACACGAGGATCCCTCGTTATAAGGAAGTTCAATGATTCACAAATTGCTCAATTACAAGAGATGTGATGTTTATTTATCTTGCTTTATCTACTTAAGCACAAGAAGCCTATTAATCCACTCTGTGTCTGAACAAGTTCATGGGTGCAGTAACTATGATGATTGTTTTGCTGAGTGTCACATATATAATGAGGCAACTTATCAATATAACATAGACGGTATGAATCTCCAGATGTATCACACTCAAAAAAAAGTTCCTGAACAGTCATGGAAAGTGATGTGATGAGTGAACGCTGCTTCCTTGTTGGGAACTACATTCTACACTTCCTGTTATTTCTTTGGGTACTCTCATTGGGTCGGTGATTTAGGAGATCCCTGCACTGATTCAACAGAGTTCACCTCTATCTACATCACAAAAGCAGATGCCCTATTAACTTATTCACACCCTACGACGATGAGAGGGTACGCTCACTCTGTGTATAAATGCATGTCACACAAAGAGTAGCAGCTGCCTTCTTGATATGTCTGTAATGGAGTAGCTTTATTTTAATTTTTTGTAGCGATACCTCTACACACTACCATATTTTTGGCACAAGTTATTTTTCTCTATATATAGCCAATGACTATTTTTATATAGCAACCAACATAACTATTACATGATACTTTGATACATTAGACCAACCTTTCTGCATCTTTTTCAATATTATCTATTGATCCGCTCTAATTAGTATATAAATTGTTTTTGTGGCTATAGGCTGATATTGTTTAGCAGACATACCAATTACCTGGACTACTAAACCTATACCACAGTATGTTCAGCAGAACCATTTATTTGTATAGACTTATTGCCAGTATTGATGGGCGGCAATACATATTGTACCACTGGTGGATGCTATAACTATATTTTGAAAAACTATATAAATGTATACAAGTATGTAGTTATATGTTGGAGATAAGAAGTAGTGAGCGCTAAAGAGACTACATATTGGTCTATTAGAAGACTATACTAGGTAACTCTATTTAAGCTATTACCAGGTATTATATGTTTTCTTACTACGTATTATATAGAGAGTTGCCTATTTACTTGAACATGACTGCTGCCTATACTACTGAGTATTAACACTCAGTAATATCATACTATTTATTATTCATATTTTTGCTGTATCATCGTTTGATACTTTGTATTGTACGTTTTGTTTGTTTTTAAGATATTTTTAACATACATAATAAAAGTTATATTTTAATATTTTGTCTGAGTGCCCCCAGCAAAGATGAGAGTTCCTTATCTTCTTTTGTCTTCTTAACATTAACACATGTACTCTCAGGGGAGCACCTCCACATGAATGACTATTGTTTATTCATAATAGTAATTTCCTCTGCAGTTGTGGATAACTATAGCATTATTACATATAAATTGATATACATTTTGGATCAGTTCCAACCCACCTGTGCTCAGGTCTCCCAGCTTTTCCCTGATTACCTGTAAACCTAACAATCCGTAATGTGAGGCAGCTAAAATTCCGACCAATCACAACTCTGGCTACACGTCCTGTACCCGGCAGCCACCAGGATTTGTGGTGAAAAATTATATAATGTGTGTGCTATGCGCTTGAGATATGGAAAGCTGCTCAATAATATATATAGGAAATAAATAAATAAAATTCAGGATTAAGCGCTATAAGAATAACTCTAGAAAAAGACAGACTCTTATAAATATATTCCTACCACAATATATGTGGAGTAAATGCATATGATGTTTATAGTCTTTTCAGACTAGTTGGAGGAGTGGGAATTTAGCAACAATGTCCCGATAGTAGTCCGTACAGGCAGCCCCTGACTGTCCCTACCTTATACCCAGTACTGAGTTTCTTCCTCCGGGGTTGTCTGCGGTGGCGCGGCGTATGATGTGAAGGATAGCTGTCACGTGGCTGAACACTCGTGGGGGACGCTGGTTGTTTTTCTCCCTCCAGGGATTTCTCCTCTCAACACGGTGCACGCTGTGTGTGGAGCCCGCGGCGCTAGATGGTGACGTCAGACGCTTGCTGGACACTGGTTATTTTCTCCCTCCGGGGATTTCTCCTCTCAGTACGGTGCACGCTGTGTGTAGAACCCGCGGCACTAGGTGGTGACGTCAGGCGCTTGCAAAACCTTTCCGGACCTGGTGATCAATCGTGCAACAAGTGTTCCCTTTCTCCTCCTTACTCTCCAACGCGTTTCGAACCTATTGTAGTTCTTTTTCAAGGATGAGTGAGGAAGTTGCTGTCTTCCTTAAAATACTAAATTTTATTCTCCAAAACAGGAAGGGGTAAAACCGGAAATTCTCCAAAAAAGCGGCAACAGCATGTTTTTTGGTTAGTCCATTAAAAAAAAAAAAAAAATGTATTATTAAAAAACTTTTAAGAGTCTGGTCTGTCTTTTCTAAAAAATAAAAGTGTGTGTAAAATCAATGTGTATTAGAGGGACAACGATAAAGTAATTAATAAGGAACTGTTTTATAAAAAGGTAAATAAAAATACTGTTTTATAAAAAATTGTTTATAAAAAATTGTTTCATAAAAAAGCTATTTTATAAAAAAGCTTTTAACTCTATATCTATATTCAACCCATTTGGTTCTAATGTATTGAGATTGAAGATCCATTTGGTTTCTGCTTTTTTCAATTTATTCACCAGATCTTCTCCTCTCCAATTTGTTGTAATTTTTTGGATACCCAGGAATTTCAATCCTTTTGGGTTCTTGTCGTGGTATTTGAGAAAATGAGCTGAGACACTATGCGTACTTAAACCTCTCTTAATATTGTAGATATGTTCTGAGATTCTGGTTTTGATTTTTCGTTTAGTTTGTCCAATATATTGGAAACCGCACGGGCACTCAAGCATGTATATAGCTCCTTCTGTTTCACATGAGATATTGTCTCTAATTTTAAAGATTACTTTTGTTTCTTTTGATTGAAATTCCAGTATGGGTTTTGTACTGTTAAACTGTTGTTTACAGCCCATGCATTTAGTACAAAAGTAGAAACCATTATTGTTAATTCTCTGACTCTTCTCCACAGGTAGAAAGCTTTTTGTTAAATGTTGTTTCAAACATTTGGCTTTTCGGTAGATGATTTTTGGCTTTGATGGTATACAATCTTTCAGCTCTTGGTCTAATTGTAATATGTGCCAATGTCTAAACAATATTTTTTCTATCTCTTTATGGTTACCATTATATTGTGTAATGAAGAGTGGTTGAGTCTCTTTTTGTTCTGCAATGGTAGATTTATATGTTAAAAGTTCTTTGCGATCTAAAGTGGATATTTTATGAATTTCCATTTCTAATTTTTGTGCTTGGTAACAAAATTTTTTTTAAATATATCAAATGTTGGAGAAGATATATAGACGACCTTTTCTTTGTGTGGAGTGGACCGACGGAAGACCTTAACAAATTCCTCATGTATTTAAATGAAAATAAAATGAATCTGGAGTTTACTACAGTTTTTAGTAAAGAAATGGTAGTGTTCCTAGATCTTGAAATTTTTATTAAAGAGAGTTGTATCCATACCAGAACGCATGTTAAGGAATGTAATGGCAATAATGTGTTACCTTACAACAGTAATCACCATATGAGTTGGATTGAGAACATCCCTGGAGGACAATTCCGGAGGATCAGAAGAAATTGTACGGATCACAGCAATTACAAAAAAACAAAGTGGAGAGTTGAAAAGTAAATTTATGGAAAAAGGTTACCAAGCACAAAGAGTTATTCTTATAGCGCTTAATCCTGAATTTTAAGGATTTGTGGTGACTCCATTGTAGTCCCGATTCCTGAAAATGACTGAGCAAAACATACTGCTGGTCTTAATGCGGACTCTGTGGACTTGATTCTTACTCACACGCAATCCGCGCATAATGCCGTGCTTGAGTAAATTTTCTGAATACCCCTATGGCGCTTGCGTTACACAGACTGTCTATGCACAAAGGTGCTGTTGCAATCGGGATAGACGGCGTCAGTAATGGGTTGGCAAAGTAATAGGCAGTGCCTGGGAGGTGGCTAGTAGTGCACGCAAACATGGTCCGTTCTGAGGGCATGTTATGGGAGGGTCGCAGGCATCTGAATGCAGACACAGTCGCAGCCATAGTAGTCCGTGGTTGTGTACTGACGATACACGTGGCCATCTCAAGCCTTGCACATTCGGCCAAACGGATGTACACAAGGGAAGACGTATGTAGTGGAATTTGCATAAACCCGCAGAAATGACCACAAGTAGAATTAGTGCTCTTAGGAATTTGTCAGTAAGTTATTGTCCAACAGCCCCTTGTGTCCTACACTGGTATATGTTAAATACAGCTGCTGGTAAATGGTGCATAGGTGATTTACTGTTATTATTGTTCCTATGGTAGGGTTTCCCAAACTCGGTCCTCAAGGCACTCTAACAGTCCAGGTTTTAAGGATATCCATGCTTGTGCACAGATGGTATAATCACAGTGACTGAGGTACTAATTAAATCACCTGTGCTTAAGCTTTGATATCCTTAAAACCTGAACTGTTAAGGTGCCTTGAGGACTGAGGAGCTAAAAGGAGCCGGGTCTGCATATTCCACAATCGCACTGTCTGGTGTAAGGATGCCCTCTATGTCTTAGAGAGCGATGGCAGGGACTCGGATCTCAAAATGAGACAAAACGTTATATCCCTGCGCTGTCGGATTCTTGCGGGTTTTGGATTATATAAAGGTCCCCGCGATCGGTGCCATTTTCACTCTGGCTGTGGAGAGAGAAGCTAGCAGATGTAGTCAGTCACTTGCAGTCACTCAGTGTGTGTGTCCAGTCGGGGTCTTGGCCTGAAGGCTGCTGCTGTGTTTTCCATAAAGGGGCTTAGACTGCAGTATATAAAGGGGGCTTCCTTCAGTGGGTGCTCTTCCCCAGTGTCAAATAAAATAAAAGTGCTTTTTATGTGTGTGTTAGCAACTTAGCTGAGCTATTATTGTTTGGTGACACTGCCGGCCAGACCGTAGTTTATTGTCCATGTATTGTGACACTGTAAGTGGTATCGCAGTGTGTTATTCTTACTCATAAAAAATCTTGTGACACTGTAAGTGGTAGCGCAGTCTAATATTCAACTTTTCACTTCTTTCCTCAATCATGAATAAATGATTAGTCTACATGACGGCTACAAGACCACAACAAAGTGCTAAATAACATGCGTTATACTGTATATAAAACATAATGACATTACTGTAAGTGGCAGCGCAGTGTGTTATTATTTTCTTATTCATAAAAAAATCTTGTGACACTAAGTGGTAGCGCAGTGTGTTATTCTTTTCTTATTCTTAAAAAATCTTGTGACACTAAGTGGTAGCGCAGTGTGTTATTCTTTTCTTATTCTTAAAAAATCTTGTGACACAGCAGATCATTGATACTGCAGTGTAATTTTTAAAATTGGTACAAATTGACATGTGTGCTGTACCCCACTTCAGTTCATTTGTGTTTGTTGATATGAAGAACGATCAGTTGAGAGGAGAGCAGGAACCACATACTAGTGCTGGAGCTGCTGCCAGTGGCACCAGTCATGACAATACTAGTCCATCTACATCATCTACTAAAGCCAATGCCCAAGGGCATACAGGGCTTAAGTCAGGTCATCTAAAATCAAGAACCAATCTTTTACAGTGGTAAAGAACAAAACATCAAAGGGAAAGTTAGATGCAGAAAGGCATAAAATTGACAATATGCCTTTCACCACATGAAGTGTCAAGGAGAGGCAAAGACCTTGGCCTTTATTTATGACTGGCGGTTCTGCCTCTTATGATGATGTAAGCACAAGTGAACATGCTGACATAGAAATCGAGGATGCTTCTGTAGGAAGTGAACCAGGATGAGCAGGATATTTGTGCAGCTGACGCTAATAAGGATGTTGTTGATGAGGATGTTGTTTTTGTAAATCAGGCACCAGTTGAAGAAACAGTTATTGCCCATGATAAGGAAAAGCCCATTGTCAACAAAAGAATCCACTTATGTGTGGAATTATTTCTACCCAAATCCAGACAACAATTGTGAAGTCATCTGTACCCTTTGTAAAGCCAGAGTTAGTAGAGGTAGAAACCTTAACCATCTAGGAATCTCCTCCCTGTTACGCCATCTGCAGTGCATCCATCCAAAAAGTTTTTGTGTTTTGTGTTGACTCATCTGCATCACCAGTGGGTCTTTTGGGAAAGTATAGTTTTTCTCAACAGATGCACTTGCTGGAGAAACTGAAGGAGAAGCTTTCATTGCATCAAATGCCACTTGAGCTGACAAGCTACTTACCAACAGCTCTTTGCATCTGTTCAGATATGTGTCCATTGGGAAGAAGGACACAACATATGACTTAAACCTTATATCTTAAATCTTGCATTTGTTTTGTTCAGCTTGTCCACATTTCTGTGGTTAAGTGAACAGTGGGTACAATGGCATTTTAGAGGCCACTAATTAAGTTTTTTTAATGTCCTTGTACAGTTTGGAAATTGCTTTTCTAGTGAAGTGGAATCTTGATGGAATTTGGTAGCAGGGACACAGGACCTTAATTAACTGTCTAAAACCCACTGCATTATTGGCGGATATTGATGCACATCTAATACCAGCATAGATGTTATGGTGTCAGTGATCCACTATGCAACTGGGTGAATGCTGTCATTCTTGCTCCCCCTTGCAAAGGATTGTTTAACAGTCACTTGTTTTATTAAAATACTACTAGTAGTCTTCCTGGTCCCCTTGTGGGATAAAATTCCACTCCCAGCTGCAGCAGCATGCATAGTGCTCAAGGATTCTTGCGAGGCAAGGACTGATGTGAATGATTTCAATATTTTTTGTAAATGCCTCACCTTCTCCATCATTAATTTGCTTCAGAATCCAAAATTTGTATTAATTTTACTACTAATCAAATCTTCCTTTCCCTGCCTTCAACTACATACATACTCCAACTCCCTCAGGCCTCTTGAATAATAAAAACATTTGTTTCCCGGTGTGCCATGTTGGAAGTTGATCTGCTGCTGCAATCTTTCACATGCGGTTCCTGAATGTCAAAAATGTCCAGAAATGTTTATGGCCACAGACAGCATCTTCTGCATGCCCCTTTAATTTATAAAAAATATTCTGCACCACCAAGTTCATTTTGTGGGCAAAACCTGGCACATATTGTTCTCACATACTCTCCCCTCCTCCCTCATAAATTTACTTCGGAATCAAAATATTAAATTACATTTACTACTAATCAAATCTCTCTTTCCCTGCCTTCAAATACATACATACTCCAACTCCTGCAGGCCTCTTGATTAATGAAAACATTTGTTTCCTTATGTGCCATGTTGAAAATTGAACTGCCACGTGTTTGTGCCACCCACTGCTGCCGCCTTGTTTAGTCAGCCAGCTAGCTTGGTGCAAGTTTTGGACCTAAACCGGATGAAAACAATATTGTGAGCTCTGAGGTGGACAAAATTGACTGGAAATTAGTGTAAATTAATGTTATTGAGGTTAATAATACTGTAGGAACAAATAAACCCCCAAATGTGATTTTAGCAGTTTTTATCAATTTTTAAAAAAAAAATACAGATCCAAAACTAAAACATGTAAGTGGCGGTTTTGGCAAAACCAAATCTAGTTCCGAAACATGAGGAGATACAGATCCTAAACCAAAACACGGGGGTCGGCACACATCTCTACTTTTAATGCATGATATCTACAGGTCTGCAATCCTGCTTTCTGCTAAGGAGCCACACTGCCGATGAGCTATACAGTCAGATCACATTTGTAATCAATCCATATCTATCAGAAGTTCTGTTCCATTACAGTAAAGTGAAAGCTCTAAAACTATGAATGATTATAAATAGCAGAGGTCTGGAAATTCCGGGTGAGCTAGTTTATAAATGTATCCTAAACCACAGCTATTTGCTGCGTTGTTCTTTTAGTAAGCCAGCGATTCGTGTGCAAGCTAGTGGCGTCACTCCAAGGGGGAGCTGTATCAAGCCTTGTTGAGAGATAAAATGGAGTCGTTTCCCAAAGCAACCAATCAGCTTCTAACCGTCATTTCAAATGCTGTGCTTGATAAACAACATAAGCTGATTGGTTGATTTCTGCAACTTTTCCACTTTATCACTCTCCAAGCCTTGATACATCTCACGAATGCCCACAAACCAGCTATACTGTAAGCTGAAGCAATAAACTAATTATTAGCTTTGGTCTAATGAAAGACTTGTGTGTGGCCTTTGTACCTCTTGCACCTACAGTGCAATGAGTTATATTTCGCAAAGGAGAAGAACAAAATCTAAGAAAAAGTTGTTCATTTCAATTTGCATCAAGGCACCAAGATTTCTCCCCAAATCAGATGAGCCCCCTGCTCTTCACTGAGGCTCCTGCAAACTAGAAGTGGGCTTATGTTTTTGGGATGTCAGGCACAACTTGAAAACACAGAATAAGCCTTAATTAGATTATAGGACAAGACATGGAGACCTGAGCTAGTGATACATGGCAGTATGTTGCAGAGTGAAAATCGATATGGTCCTCTCTGTACTGCAATTATCTAAAAAGGCTCATCCCCACCCATTTTGTTGCATTTTAATAATCTCATTCTGAAAAATGAAAAGTAATTTTGCACTGCTTCATGAAGTAAGGAACGGCACACTAGTACGACTTACATAACTAGAAAATATTGTCCTCACTTCACTATACACTCCCATCTGCCAGAGCAAAGGTCCACAGGAGCCCTCCCCCCCTCCAAAGTAGTCTCGTTATCCGTCTGATCCCCCTGCCCTCTGTATCTGTTTCATTGCCCTTCTGTATCTGCTAATAGCTCCCTCCATAGTTCTCTTAATGCCACCTCTATAGCTCTCTCTCGACCCGTACTTCCAGATCTCTCTACCTCCCTGCTCCATATCATCTCATTTCCTCCTGAGCAACCTCGCCCCATATCTCACTGCCCCAACCATAGCAGTGTCATCACCCTCTGAGCCTCCTCTCTCTATATCTCTCTGTCACCCCTATAGCAGTGTCAACCCCCTGTGCCTCATCTCTCTATATCTCTCTGCCACCCCCATAGCAGTGTTTTTCCCCTGTGCCCCCTCTCTCTATATCTCTGTCACCCTTATAGCAGTGTCATGCCCCTCTGAGCCCCCTCTCTTTATATCTCTCTGCCTCCCCCATAGCAGTGTCATCCCCCTCTGAGCCCCATCTGTCTACATCTCTCTGCCACCCCCACAGCAGTGTCATCCCCCTCTGAGTCCCCTCTATATATCTGCTTCACACCCATATCAGTGTCATCACCCCCTCGGCCAAACTCTCTCTATATCTCAATGTCTCCCTTCCATAGCAGTGTCATCACCCCGAGTCCCCCTCCTTCACATCTCACTGTCCCCTCCTTAGCAGTGTCATCACCCACTAAGCCCCCTCTCTTTATCTGCTTGCCTCCTATGCTTAGCAGTGTCATCACCCCGAGCCTTCTCTTTATATCTCAATGTCTTCCGTCCATAGCAGTGTCATCACCCCCTGAGCCCTCTCTTTATATCTCAATGTCTCTCTTCCATAGCAGTGTCATCACCCCGAGTCCCCCTCCCTTCACATCTCACTGCCCCCCATAGCAGTGTTATCACCCACTAAGTTCCCTCTCTCTTTATCTATTTGCCTCCTATGCTTAGCAGTGTCATCACCCCGAGCCTTCTCTCTTTATAGATCTCTTCCTTCCCCATAGCAGTGTCATCTTCCACCTAGCCCCCATTCTCTATATGTCTCTGCCGAAATCGGTATGATTTACCGCCGGACCCATGCCCGGCGGTTGGAATCCCGACAGCGGCATCCAGGCAGTGGAAGAAATCCCGATCGTCCTAAGGTAAGTACTAACTAACCTATTTCTACCGCCTAACCCTAACCTTCCCCCCAGTGCCTAACCCTAATCCCCCCTCTGTGCCTAAACCTAAGCCCCCCTTCCCCGCCGCCTCAACCTAAGTCCCCCGGGGGTGTCTAACGCTAACCCTCCCTTCCCCTAGCCTATCCCTAAACTCCCGGGGGGTGCCTAACCCTAAGTCCCCCCCGGGAACCCTAAACCTAATCCCCCCACCACCCCCCGCAGCTATCTGCGCTCGGCGTCCCTTCGATAGGGATGATGGGTGTCGGGCTCCCGGCGTATGTCTAATGACAGCCGTCGGCATATTGACGCCTGTCTTTAGACCCTTGCCGGGATATGACAGTCGGGAAGCCGGCTGTCGGGATTGGGTCCGCCGGCTTCCCGACTGCATACCATCGCTGCCTCCCCACCCGCATAGCAGGATCATCTCCCCCTTAGCCCCCTTTTCTCCAAATGTCTCTCCCTCCCTACCCACCATAGCAGTCTCATCTCCCCTGAGCCCGCACTCTCCATATGTCCCTCCCATAGCAGTGTCATCACTCCCTGATGAGCCCCAACTCTCCTTATGGGTCCAAATTTCACAATAAACATTTTTATGTGGTTGTGAAGTGATTATTTTGACTGGACTTGCATTGCGAAAACAATTATTTTAGAAAGCATGTATCACCTTTCATGTACATGGACAGAGCTTGTGAGAGCCCTGCCCAGGCAAATAATACCTCTTGCAGAGATGACCCTGCTTCCCTGTACAAAGTGCTTGTGTGTCTCTCAGGGAGCCCAGAGCTGCTGGAGATCTGCTGAGCTGTCCTGGGTCAATAGGTGGGGAGCCAGCGGCTTCTCCGGGTGATATGCAGGGCTGTCCAGGGGCCAGCAGGAGGTGAGCCAGCAGCTGCTGTGGGTGATATGCAGGGCTATCCTTAGTCTGCAGGAGGGGATTCTCTCCCAGCTGCAGAACAGAGGAAAGCCTTTGCTAACACCATCTGAAGATGGCATTAGTTTAGTGAGGCTCCCTCCGGTATTATTTCACAATTTGACAATAGTAAATCTGAAATGATTGCATTTCCCATTGCAGGTGTAACCCTGGGCAAGGGTTAAAATGAGGTATAAAGGAGAAAATAAAACTTTGAAAATGGGATAATAAAAACTATATACATAAATACGGTATGATATGGGGAAATGAGTGTTATAACCTTAATTAATTGTTATAACAGAAAAATGTATGTCAAATTCATGTATTATACGAGGTAAAAATATATTTAATTTGTGTATTTACACCAAAATGTCATTTATGAGGTAAATGTTAAAAATACCGTTGGGCTATATGTGATGTTAGGTAAATGTATTGTTAATGTATGGAAATGTATGCATCCAGTGAATGTCAGATATCTCCGATAGCAGTGGACTTTAGTGCTGCACTTATAGATTTCACAGACCTTGGTGACAGTTGCAGACGTGGGCGGAGTGATACAGCTGAGAGTGATTTGGTCCTGTTACAGTGGTGTCACAAGGGGGATGCGAGCCGCACCCAGGTGTCACCTGCCGAGAGGTGACACCAAAGTGCCAACTCCTCCTCAGTGACAGGAGCCGGGGCTGCACTGTAGCATTAGGTGCAGCACTCGGCTCTTAATACAAGGCACTGTACACAGACTGGTCCCGGGGGGCATTCCGCATCTCTGAGACCCCACAAGTGACTGAAATGGAAGTTTGGGATGCGAACCCTCGTCGCCTACCCACGAGGTCATGCCCCCTTTTGCAGGAGCGCGGCAAAATCCTATTCGCACCAGGTGTCACCATGGGGAGAGACACCACTGTCCTGTTAGAGAGAGAGGGTCCGTGGCCAGAGTGCTATATAAGAGCTGTCAGCAGCACTGACAGACAGTACAGCCATGGCCAAAAGTTTTAAGGATAATACAAGTATTGGGAATCACAAAGTCTGCTGCTTCAGTGCTTATGATGGCAATTTGCATATACTCCAGAATGAAAAATATATTGTAAGGTCTGCGCTAATAAAAAATCTATCAATTGTGAAATGACAGAGAATTAGATATAGCAATCAAGGCTCCGTTGATCATAAGGTAAATTATTTTATTTACTCACAATTGGTTAATATAGCATATAGATCTCTCACGCTGTATGCAAATATACAATCAGTACACAATAAAAAACATAAAAAAATATATTTTTTCCAAATAAGTAATGAAAACTATGCAAACATTAAAATATAATGAGGATTTTCTGGTGCAGCGTCAATCCAGCTCTGGCGGCTGCCTTGGAGACATGAGAGACCAGATACACCACTAGCTGTATTAGAGTTTTGAGACACTCACTATACAGACCAACCGCAGGTACTTTGGATATCAATTTGGAACTTTTAAACTGGATCAGTATCACAACTATAGCAGCATTAACGCAATATTGCAATATAAGTGATGTGTGCACACACAAGAGACTTTTTTTTATAATTATTATCATTATATTTTAATGTTTGCATAGTTTTCATTACTTATTTGGAAAAATATATTTTTTATGTGTTTTATTGTGTATTGATTGTATATTTGCATACAGCGTGAGAAATCTATATGCTATTATCGATTCCTACCTATCTGTACCTTCTAACAATCGATTCCTGCCTATACCTTCTAAACAATATCCCTTCCTATGCCTTCTAACAATTGTCGCTATTCAACGTAATGAGTCGCACAAGAAATAAATGCTTTCAGACTTTGAATGCAGTTTGCAGACGCATGTTCCGATCTTCTCACCGATGATACCGGAAATCTTTTGAGACACAGTGGATCAGTACAACACCAAACAAGGTGTGCTTACCATGTACTAAACCTTAGATATCAAATAATCTTTATTTCACAACATTAATAATTACTGAATAAACCTTGAATATTAAACTTTAATACTAGGGAACCTTTTATGTAAGTGTGCAGTGTGTAATTATTGGGCAATTGGGAAAAGACGCTAGTTAGCGCTGTGAGACTATGTGTTTTGTGGAGTACACCATGGAATGTGTTTTGCAGGGTTAATCATTTTATATGTTTTAGTGACGTCTGTATTTATATAATGGGGACTTTTAACGTCTTTCTATTGCGTGGGAATTGAACGACGCTAAATAATAGCATCGCCGTATGTACTTATAATGACGTGTTTCACTAAAATGGCGCTGGGCGGCCAGTCGCAAAATGGTGTCTCATTGCTAGTTGCAAAATGGCGTCGCGCAGATTTAATTTTAAGCCTGTCTCAGCCAATTATCCGGCTTTGACACTATATTAACTAATTGTGAGTAAATAAAATAATGTACCTTATGGTCAGCGGAGCCTTGATTGCTATATCTAATTCTCTGTCATTTCACAATTGATAGAGCTTTTAATAGCGCAGACATTACAATATATTTTTCTTTTAGTGTAGGTAATGGGTATTCACAAATCCCATAGTTGAGGACATGCAGCTATAATTTAATGTATAAGATATACCAGCTAAATATATATTGGGACTTTAGAAAAGTAATTGATGTGGTAGATAAGCGCCAAGATCAATCGATTATTTTTTATATACTCCAGAATGTCATGAAGAGTGATCATATGAATTACAATTAATTGCAAAGTCCCTCTTTGCCATGACAATGAACTTAGGACCTCATTCAGACCCGCTCGTTAGATGCATTCGTTCGCACGGTGTATGCAAATTTGAGAAGGCAGGCGATCACACAGCAAAGACATTAGCACGCTCACTATGTCTTGGTGTGCAATTGCTTTGTGTATGCAGACGCTCACCAGCCTGTCTTAAGATACCCACTTACGCAAGTCATCTCCAGGAAGTGTAAGCAACTATCTGTATATCGGGTACCATCGGAGGCGATCGCAGCGCTTGTGGTTGACTATACCCTACCACAAGCACTGTGAGCAATTCAGTGTGAAATACAACCAAGTGACGTGTACTATGACGCTGCCTCTTAATTATGAATGCCTCTGAAATGGCGTTAAGATGCTCGCTTGCATTCGCACCTCTACTCTCCCGTTTCTAGTAGCCGGCTCCTGTCACCACCCACAAACGGCTTCTCCTGTCACTCATTCAGTGGGGCTATCTATACACAGCGAGCGTACGCTTCCTGATCACTCGCACTGGTACACCCACTGCGATGCGTACGCATGCGCAGATTGCAACCATCGGCTGTCTGCGTGCGATCGCTTGCTAGTGAGCGGGTCTGCATCAGGTCCTTAATCTCATAAACAACATTTTCGCTGCATTTCAGCCCTGCCACAAAAGGACCAGCTGACATCATGTCAGTGATTTTGTTGATAACACAGGCGAGAGTGTTGAGAAGGACAAGGCTGGAGATCACTCTGTCATGCTGATTGAGTTAGAATAACAGACTGGAAGCTTTAAAAGGGGGTGGAGATTTAACCTCTGTTAACCATGGTTACCTGCAAGGAAACACGTGGAGTCATCATTGCTTTGCACAAAGAGGGCTTCACAGGCAAAGATATTACTGCTAGTAAGATTGTACCTAAATCAACCATTTTTGAATCATCAAGAACTTCAAGGAGAGAGGTTCAATAGTTGTGAAGAAGGCTTCAGGGCGCCCAAGAACATTCAGCAAGCACCAGGACCATCTCCTAAAGTTGATTCAGCTGCGGGATCGGGGCACCACCAGTGCAGAGCTTGCTCAGAAAAGTCAGCAGGCAGGTGTGAGGGCATCTTCACGCAGAGTGAGGTGAAGACTTTTGAAGGATGGCTTGGTGTCAAGGAGAGCAGCAAAGAAGCCACTTCTCTCCAGGAAAAACATCAAGGACAGACTGGTATTCTGCAAAAGGTACAGGGATTGGACTGCTGAGGACTGGGGTAAAGTTATTTTCTCTTATCAATCCCCTTTCAGATTGTTTGGGGCATCTGCAAAAATGCTTGTCCGGAGAAGGAAAGGTGAGCGCTATCATCAGTCCTGTGTCATGCAAACACTAAAGCATCCTGAGATCATTCATGTGTGGGGTTGCTTCTCAGCCAAGGGAGTGGGCTCACTCACAATCTTGCCTAAGAACACAGCCATGAATAAAGAATGGTACCAAAACATCCTCCAAGAGCAACTTCTCCCAACCATCCAAGAACAGTTTGGTGATGAACAATGCCTTTTCCAGCATGATGGAGCACCTTGCCATAAGGCAAAAGTGGTAACAAAGTGGCTCGGGGAACAAAACATCAACATTTTGGGTCCATGGCCAGGAAACTCCCCAGACCTTAATCCCATTGAGAACTTGTGTTTAACCCTCAAGAGGCGGGTGGACAAACAAAAACCCACAAATTCTGACAAACTCCAAGCATTGATTAGGCAAGAATGGGCGGCCATCAGTCAGTATGTGGCCCAGATTGACAGCATGCCAGGGCGAATTGCAGAGGTCTTGAAAAAACTTGCATACACTCAATGTAATTGTCAATAAAAGCCTTTGACACTTATGAAATGCTGTAATGTTACTTCAGTATACCATAGTAACATCTGACAAAAAGTTCTAAAAACACTGAAGCATCAAAAATACTTGTGTCATTCTCAAAACTATTGGCCATGGCTGTATGCTGTGCCCTCCCTACAGTGATACAGGCGGTGGTTATACAATAGCTGGGAAGAGACTACAGTACAGACTACAGTATTGCTAAAAATAAAAAAAAAAAGGGTTAAAGCTCTTAAGAACCGAGACTGGAAACAGATGCGGACATCACGCATGTGCATAACACCGGAGCCCCGTCGCTGGCAGCGTTAGGCTGCCAGCAGCCTAGTGGTGGACCTCACTGAGGACTAGGACTTCACAGGACCTCATTAGTATCACAGTGATACTAAACGAAACATTTCGCTGGTATTTGCCTTCATTGGTAAATGGGGGCCAATGTTTAATGAGGGCACGTCAGCAGAACTGCGAGCTGGGCGCAGTTGTGTGAACGAGGAAATACGCAGTAGGTGACATTGCTTAGTGGGGCCATTCTTTCTTCGCCACCATACTTTATCTGTCCTTCTTCCTCTTGCCCAATTATTTAATTTTGAAATGAAGCTGACCTTTCTTTTCCCCATATACATGCCTCCGTGTCATTCATATATTATAGGTAATGGATAAGTTGTTTAATTGCACTGGGGTGGGGCAGTAGCACATCAGCTGTTAGGACGTTTAGGGCTGCTGCACTGATAATGGTAACATCAGTTGTATACATGTGGATGTTCTGTCTGTAGAGTTACTCACAACTCAGTACTGTATATGGACAAATTTACATATTTAGGGCCTTATTTCAGCAGTGTACTCTAGTGCACTGTTGAACGCAGATTCCCGATGGTAGGAAATCTGTGCAGGCTTCGGACCTGTTCTGCGCACATGCAGTATGGAGTATGGGTCCTTCGTGTTTGCACGCAATCCGGCAGCAGACTGTCAGTGATTGACAGTCTGCTGCCATTTGTGGGTGGGTGGGAATGGCACAGAACAGGAGCGTGTCACCACCATTTGGGTGGGGGGAGGGAGGGAGGAGGCCAGGATCTCCGTTGGCTGATGGAGATTTCCTGGCCTCTTTGTTGAATATGCGCCGGCTGGCTTGGGTTACCTCACTGAGGACCTCATTCAGAGGCCGCACGGTCGTACGCCACCGATGTTCGCTATACTGCGCACGCGTAAAGTACACAATGTGCGTGCGCAAACTAGCCGCTACGATCAGAAATTTCTGTCTCCTTGAACCCAGCCAGGTCGGTAGTTTGAGTGACAGATTGAGGCGTTTGTGGGTGGCAACAGGGGAAGGTGCTTGAAAACAGGGGAGTGGAGATCCGAACGCAGGCGTGCCTAATTATGCGAACAGCGTTTTATGGGAGTGCATACGGTTTATGGGAGTGCATAATTAACAAAGTAGTGTCATGGCACATGTGACATGGGAGGTTTTTACACTGACATGATCGTAGAGCTTAAGAGAGGGTATGGTCAACCTTAAGCTCTACGACCAGTTCCGATGGTTGCCGATGGTCTCGATTAATCCTTATATGCCCGGAGATGACGTGCAATGCGTACGAGAAGGGGGCGTATTTTTTTGTCTTCCGACCGCTTCATCCCCTTGGTCGGCCAACTACCGATCCGAACTTAGGGACGCAACTTGTGAGGGAATCATTTGCATATACGGCCCCTTTTCGTGTACGACCGTGCGGCCGCTTCGACCGACTCTGAATGAGGTCCTGAATCACCCTCTTTAGTTAAACTCTGCATTAACCCCTAATTGTACAATATCACTAGATATAATTAAAACCACCATAATGCAGTTACATGGTAGAAATGATTTAATAGTCAAATAGATTTTCCAGAGAAAATGTAAAACTGAATCCATTTTGCTCTTTATCAATTCTGCGCTCTTTTCAAAGTCTCCCAAAAATCTCTAACAATCAACCAATTTAATACATTTCATGAGCCAACCTGTGCACTTTCCTCAGAACACTGCAGTCCTGGTCACCCCCAAGCCCATTTTTGCTTTGGTTAATTCCTCAAGGCTTGGAGTTAAGGTGTATTGTATACTATACATTATAAAATCTACCAGCTAAAAATAAATATATATAAATCAATCTAAAATAGAAACTTTCCCATATGTAGAAATAACAACATTTGTGGATGATTAAACAACATAACAAATACATACTACAGCTATATATGCAGATGAGTAAAAAAGTATGTGTCTATTGAAATATCATATCACACAGATTACTCTCAATTAAGATTCATAATAATTTAATTCATATATTACATTCACTAAATGAAAGACAGCAGATCTACTTATTTAGAGATTTGTGGTTCGGTTTTCCTGAAAAATGAACACACCCAAACCTTAGAGGTCTGAGATGAATAGAGTCCCAGCTCGTATCACTTTTGGGGGTCCGAGTAGAACCCATTCCCGGCTTCGGTCTGCTGTAAGTTCAGAACTCGGATTTAAAAACCGAATTTCTGGTTTTGGGGTGCATGTAAATAGGTCCGAGTTACATGGTTTTAGCTGGTTTTATCAGTTTTTAAGGAATCCAATACCAAACACTTGAGTCTAAGCACATCTCTACTTTATGTTATAATAATGTTTACAATCTGCACAGGAGAATAGAGAGATAGATATGAGATAGATAGATCTGAGATAGGTAGATAGATATGAGATAGATAGATATGAGATATATAGAGAGATAAATATTAGATAGATAGATAGATAGATAGATAGATAGATAGATAGATAGATAGATAGATAGATAGATATGAGATAGATAGATAGATAGATAGATAGATAGATAGATAGATATGAGAGAGAGAGATAGATAGATATATAGATAATGAGATAGATAGATAGATAGATAGATAGATAGATAGATATGAGAGAGATAGATATAGATAGATAGATATGAGATAGATAGATATGAGATAGATAGATAGATATGAGATAGATATATAGATATGAGATAGATATGGGATAGATAGATATGAGATAGATATGAGATAGATAGATATTAGATAGATATTAGATAGATATGGGATAGATAGATAGATATGAGATATATATGAGATAGATAGATATTAGATAGATAGATATGGGATAGATAGATATTAGATAGATATATATGAGATAGATAGATAGATATGCGATAGATAGATAGATAGATAGATAGATAGATAGATAGATATGAGATAGATAGATAGATAGATAGGTAGATAGATAGATATGAGATAGATAGATAGATAGATAGGTAGATAGATATGAGATAGATAGATAGATAGATAGATAGATGGATGATAAATAGAAAGGACGACGCAGCAAGGTGACCTCTCAAATGAACCTTGGGTTGTGGTCACCAAATCAAAAGTTTTTGTGCAATTTTGCTCAATTCTTTGTCTTTTCCTCTTACAGTAAGTTTAGAATAATCTTTCCATAGATGTTATATTGCTGTCACACTGATATTAATACTGCCATTCTTGCCTCGGTATTCAGCCTTTTATTTTTTTCCACCTAGATTTTATACTTCTAAAGGTTGCACATCCTGCCAGATGTAGGACGCAGTGCGCCCAAGATGGCTGCCTCGGATGGTGCCGCCATGGGCAGGATGAGCAACTTATGGATCTATTCATGCAGTGCATATCACACCACACATGTTTCAGTGACCCATATTTGTTGCTTGTATGGTAACTCACATGCTGTAACCTTCATAGTACACCCAAGATGGCTGTTCTTGGGGTGTTTCCTTTTTTCTGTAATACTAAACCCCATGTGCTTTGTTTTTGATGTTGTAAAGCGACTTTGAGTCGTGATGGAGAAAAGCGCTATATAAATAAGATTAGTATTATTATTATTAGATAGATAGATAGATAGATAGATAGATAGATAGATATGAGATAGACAGATATAGATAGAGAGATAGATAGATATGAGATAGATCGATAGATATGAGATAGATAGATATATAGATAGATAGATAGAGATATGAGATAGATATAGATAGATAGATAGATAGATAGATAGATAGATAGATAGATAGATAGATATTGCCTGTGTTCATAGTTGTTACTGTTGAAATGATTTTAGTTGTAGACTGTTTAGCTGAAACTATATATAATTTTCAGTTATTTTATTTAATTTTTTAAATTCTGTTTCTCCCTGGGTCATACCTGAAAATAAACATTGCTAAGCATAGTGCACCCACCTTCAACAAAACCAAATAAATAGAATAAAATAATTATACACATATCAATATACATTTAATCTATTTGCCAGTAATCATTTTGCTATATCCAAATCCCCTGCTGCCTGGAATTCCCAACGTGCGGTAACCTGAATGAAGCAATGTATTGCCATAATGGGGTTGTTTTTACGTCCCACTGGTGCTGGTCACGCTCTATAACTCGATAAGAGAAATTCCTTTGTGTGAAAATACTAGCTGCTACAATACCGCACACTACACATACCATGGGACTGATTGCAATTCACGTTCCCTTTATGGTCTCACCCAATGCACATTCTATTTATGAATTGTCCAAGAAAGATAGCCGAAGCCCTCAAGAAGCCACATGAGATTCACATAGTGTAAATGGAATTTAACGCAAAGAATGTAACATGCAATACAGTACACCCTACTGTGCTCAGAGTACAACTGGTTACATCCCAAATACTGCCATGTTTGTATATCATCTTGTAGGGAATTTGGCTACAGTATGTAGATAATCAATTTCATGTGGTTCTCAGGCAATGTGACAGAGTTTTCTCTTGATGGTGAGGGGTGATGTCGACATGTTGAACATTTTGGGGGGTATTCAATTATTTCTACCCCCCTTCGCACCCAACAGAGCTATTCAATTGTTGCTCCTGACGGGAGCGATCAGCTGCCGGTGCAGCATTTTAGCTTGCACCCCCCCGGGGGGTGCGAGCTGAAAGGGGTGAAAAGTGACCCTTTATGGGCGCACAAACGGCACTTTTCGTAGTCGCGCCCAGCACTTTGGTCAGGGGTAGCCGTTTTACGTGGCTAAACCTGACCTCTATGGGCGTGATCAGTGTGATAATTGGCATCAATTGAATAGCGCCCCACGATCTCCCATCACTTTATCCCAAACTATTGAATACCGCCCAATGGCAACATAGTGACATGACACCTGTCGATATTCAAACCCTGCAGACATTCACATTGTTGACACTCAGGGCCTGTAAAAAGGGGCTGGCTATTTAAATTGAGCACTCGCTCTTTGCGGTCTGTTGACGCCTCTATGTCTGAGCGAGCGAACGAAACATGCGCTCGCTATTTTGTAAAGACGCCCCTTGGCTGCTCGCATCATACGTCATCTCCGCTATTTATTAGATTAATCGAGTACATCGAAAGGCGTATGAACTGCTCGCTATTCTTGTGGTAGCATTTTCCTACCGTAATCATGTGAGCAGTTCAGACTAAAAGACAACCAAGTGACGTGGTCGATGACGCTGCTTTGTTAATTATGCACAGCCTTAAAACGCCCGTTTTGACCGTCTGGCACGCCTGCGTTCGGATCTCCACTCCCCGTTTTCAAGCACCTTCCCCTGTTACCACCCACAAACGCCTCATCCTGTCACTCAAATTAGCAGGCATTCGCTATTTTGCGAGCACACGATTTCCGACCGCACTGACTGGTTGGCACATGCGCATTACAACTAGGGATGTGCAGGCTCGGATAGGTTCGAGTTTGCACGTGGAGTTCGGATTTTTCCCTCCAAAAAAACGGAACTCAGAACGAGGCAAAACGTCATCTTACATGGACGAACATCATCATTCCTGGACAAAAGACCAGGAATGATGATGTTCGTCCATGTAAGATGACGTTTTGCCTCGTTCTGAGTTCCGTTTTTTTTGAGGGAAAAATCCGAACTCCACGTGCAAACTCGAACCTATCCGAGCCTGCACATCCCTAATTACAACCCATACGCATACGCAGATGTGCGAACATCGCTTGGAGCAAACGAGCGTCCGCTTACGAGCGGCTCTGAATCAGGCCCTCAGACCATGTCAACACTCTCGTATCAACATGACAAATGTCATGGCGCGTTAAGCAGCCCTTTTAGTCGTGCCATGCCGTGGTGTGACTCAGTAGCGCTGATCGTCCTTTCATGCATTTTTTACCATCAAATGCATCGTATTTGCATGAGGATGCGAATAGGACAAATAAGCAGCTTCTGCTGATTAAAATGATATGCAGAGCGCCTATGTTCTCTGTGTGACTGCAGGTGTATCTGCAGGCTAAACATTACTGTGTTACAGCCGCTGACACTGTAACGTAGCATTTCACATGCAGACACACCGGCACTCGCTCAGAGAACATAGGCATGCTGCATATCACTTTAATCAACAGAAGCCGCTTGTGCTACCTATTTGCATAGTTGTGTGAATAAGTCGTATTTGAAGGTAAAAAGATGCACGAAAAGACGCAAGGCGCTACCAAGCTCCCACGTTATGTGTGGCGCAACTTGTAGCACACGTAGGATAGATGTATGTGGGCACATCTGTACCACATACGTTACAATATTACTTTACTTACTAGCATGACATCACTACTCAGTGAGGCAAAATACAATGACTCCAAGGTACGACCTCCCTTACATCCTACGCCAACTGCGCCGGTGACTGACAAATAGGACATCTGCGCTATTGCACCATGGAAACTAGCCCTTCCATTACAAGAACAGGTGCTGACAGCACACTACAAACGCTGGTAATCAATTGAAAAGGAGTTAAAGAGGAAAGTGGTCAAGGTTTCCCATTGCCTATGAGTTACTTATTACCTTTCTTGTGAATTATGTGCCTGATTCAGACCCGCTCGCTAAGATGCATACTCTCGCTGCTGCCGATAGTATGCTGTGAGTATACATTGTGCGCATGCGCATACCTTGGCGAAGGTTCACAATGCGTTCGCTTGCTGCACACTGACAGCCCAGCAGAGTGAGTGACCGGAGAAGCCATTTGTAGGTGGTAACAGGGGCTGGTCATTAAAAACGGGGGAATGGAGGTGCAAACGCAGGCGTGCCTGAGCATCTCAACGGCGTTTTAGAGGTGTGCATAATTATAAGTCAGCATCAAAGTACAGGTCACCGGGCTGGTTATTACACTGAAGTGCTCGCAGTGCTTGCGGCAGGGTATGGTCAACCTCAAGCGCTGCGTTAGCATCCGATGTACCGATGTTTGCATACACTTCCTGGACATGACGTGCACAAGTGGGCATCTTAAGCAGGGGCGTAGAGAGCCACGCGGGGCCCCGGTAAAGAGGGGGCGTGGCCTAATCGCAGCAGGCTTGGCCACGCCCCCTTGAAAAAAAAATGTTTTCGCGCCGGGGAGGGGGTGCCGTGAGCCCGTCAGCCCAGCGCAAAGCCAGTGGGGGGCGCGATCAGTGTGATCGCTCCCCCCTTCAGGCATAGGAGATTGCTGTGGCTGCTGCTTAGCAGCCGCAAGCAATCTCCCACTGCAGCCCAGCACACGCTGTGTGCTGGGCTGCTGCAGAGGGAGGGAGGAAGTGAGGGGGGGGGGCGGCGCCAGACCTGGGCCCCCGCCGGGCCCCTCTGGAAGCCCGAGCCCGGGTAAACTGTACCCGCTCCCCCCCCCCCTCTCGGCGCCCCTGATCTTAAGACAGGCTGGTGGGTGTCTGCATACACTATGTGGTCGCTCTCTAAGAGATACTGGGCATGCTAATGCATTGCTGTGCGGTAGCAGTACCTACGTAATTTGCATACACATCGTGCGAGCGATCGCATCTAGCGAGCGGCTCTGAATCAGGCCCTATGTCTTCACCAAAGAAAAGGAAGGGGAAGGGAGGCGATCCTTGGTCGGCCTGTTTGCTTGGACGAGAGCATTTAATATTGCAAGCTGCTATCTATAGGGGAGATATATCAAACCTTCAAGAGAGATAAAGGGAAGATGTTGCCCATAGCAACCCATCAGCAACTAACTGTCAATTATCTAGCACATTCTCTAAAGGCAAATTGGTAGCTGGCTGCTATGGGCATCTGCTCCACTATATCTCTCAAAGGTTTGATACATCTCCACTATGTACTATACTCCTAAAAACACCCATTAAGTACCAATCAGATGTATGTACAGGGGACCGCAGCAGATGGGACGATGCAAAGGGCGAGTGCGGTGAGGTAACAGTAACCTTGTAACAAAATACTGTACCATCATATGGCAGATAGTGTAGTGTGTACGTGGACACGATATATCTGTTACAATGTGTCAAACCACTGTGGTCACTTACCGGATCCGGCAACTCTGGAGTCCAAGTTGGCAGTGGTCTACCAGTGTCTGTGCTTCCGGCTCTGTCCGTGTCCGTGTCCGTCTCTGTTGTGCCGCGGCTACGGAATGTAGGCAGCTGTGGCTTCCCTAGGGGTGCACGCATCGATCTACAGGAGAATTTAAAGCGGCATGTTTGGCGCAAGATTGAAACTCCTCCCTATAAGAGGAAGTCTCTGGGCACTAAACAAGTGCCAGAGTATAGGCGCCCAACCTTACACCAGCGTTAATTTATCCGTGTTTGCTCCTGCTCGTTCCTGACCTTGGCTTGTCCGTTGACCTGATTCCATCTCCTGCCTGTTTCTGCGCTTCGTATTCTGGTTCTGACCTTGACTTTGCTCCTGACCGTGATATTGTCTGATTCCTGGTACCATCTTGTCCATCTGGTTCTTACCCTTATGACAAATACGATTGTACGCCTCCTTCATACACCACTGTATTCAGAGTACACCAGCACCTGGACTAGGGAACCTAGGACCTGATTCAGAGCCGTTCGATAGGATGCGCTCGCTCGTTGCTGGCCGATGTTTGTGTTCTGCGCATGCGTATGCTTCACATTGCGCCTGCGCGAACCACTGCGATAGACCGGGAATCACTCGCTCGCTCAGCATAGACAGCCCAGTGTAATGAGTGACAGGAGAGGCCGTTTGTGGGTGGTAACGGGCTGGCCACTATAAACGGGTGGATGTGCGAACGCAGGCGTGTCTGCGTGTTGCATTGCCGTTTAATAGGCATGCATAATTAACAGGCAGCGTCATAGAACACGTCACCTTGTTGTATTTCATACTGAAGTGATCGCAGTGCTTGCAGCAGGGTATAGTCCACCTCAAGCGCTGCGAGCACATCTGATGGTGCTCGATGTACCAATGTTTTCATGCACTTCCTAGAGATGTGCGCAAGTGGGCGTCTTATGAATGGCTGGTGGGCGTCTGCTTACACAAAGTGATCGCTTGCCAAGACATAGTGGGTGTGCTAATGCCTTGCCGAGCGATCGCCTGCCTTTCTGGGCGTGCGCTGGATTTACATACGCTGGAAGCGAGCGAACGCATCTAGCGAACGGCTGTGAATCAGGTCCCTAGTCTGAAGTTGATTTAATATATCTCAGATTCAATGTATTTTGATGATTTTGAAGAATCTCTGTTTTAGATATGAAATTGCTTTACAGTTTACAAACATTGGTGACAAATATCGGTACTCCATAGATATATTTATTAGAGATGTGCGGTTCGGTTGTCCAGAAATCCGAATCCACCCGAATTTCGTGAATCCGGGTAAATCTGAGTTGCAGTTCTAATCTCCTGAGGAGATCCGTGTAAATCTGGGTCGCGGTTCTGATCTTTTCGCGGTTCGGAATTCGGATTTTAAATCCGAATTTCGGGTTTTGGATTGCATAATTACATGATTTTAGCTGTTTTTAAAACTTTTTATCTATTTTTTATTTAAAAAATCCAGATCCAAAACCAAAACACTTGAAGGTGGTTTGCAAAACCAAATCCAGATCAAAACTTTGAAGGAGATATAGGGCCTGATTCAGAGCCGGACGCTATTTGCGCTCGCTCGTCCAGAAAAAGGGGCTGGCTATTTAAATTAACCGTTCGCTCTTTGCGGTCTGTTCACGCCTCTATGTCTGAACGAGCGAACAAAACATGCGAACGTAATTTTATTAGATTAATCGAGTACATCGACCAGCGTATGAACTGCTCGCTATTCTTGTGGTTGGTTTTTCCTACCGCAATCTTGCGAGCAGTTCTGACTATAAAACAACCAAGTGACGTGGTCGATGACGCTGCTTTGTTAATTATGCACACACTTAAAACGCCCGTTTTGACCGTTTGGCACGCCTGCGTTCGGATCTCCACTCCCTGTTTTCAAGCACCTTCCCCTGTTACCACCCACAAACGCCTCATTCTGTCACTCAAAATAGCAGGCATTCGCTATTTAGCGAGCATACGATTTTCAGCCACACTGACTGGTTCGCGCATGCGCAGTTGTGCGAACATCGGTTGGAACGAACGAGCGGTCGCTTATGAGTGGCTCTGAATCAGGCCCATAGATCCAAAACCAAAACACGGGGGTCGGCGCACATCCCTAATATTTATGTACTTGGATGTTCCAAGTAGGTACATTTATGTACGATGCATTTTGAAGAGGACTTTGTATATAGTGAATGGGATTTTACTCCACACTGCCCTGTGGAAGAAAAAAAATCATGATAACATCGAATGCCATGCAAACATTTACTGCTGGGCCTGGACAGAAAGGGGGCCTGGGGGCAATGGCGGACACAGGCGACAGGTACACTCAGGGAGAAGGAGCACCGGGTGCAGCGCGGCAGTGTCATTAGAAATATGGAGCTGGCCGCTAGAGACTCACAGCTCACGGAACGGCAGCCAATCAGGAGCGGCTGTCATTCCACGAGCCAATCACAGCTCGCGGAAAGGCAGCCAATCAGGAGCAGCTGCTGTTCCTTGAGCCAATCACAGCCGGCTCCATATATCAAATGCCGTTGCCATGCCAGTGCTCCTTTTCCCTGTCAGCCCAGTATTTGTTGCCTGTGTATGTCCCGCTGCTGCCACCTGGGTGCTCTCAGAAAACGCTGGTGCCTGTGCTCATTTGTAAGAAAAAACAGGTACACTGACTCCTGTAGCCCAGCCAGCCTTTCCTTACTGTGCCCCCCAGCCCAATCAGCCAGCCTTCTGCCTGCCGGAACCCCCTCCCCCAGTCCAGCCAGCCTTCCCTGCCCCCTACCCCTAATTCAGCCAGCCTGTCTTCCCTGCCCTACCCCAGTCTAGCCAGCCAGCCTTCCCTGCACCCTACCCCCTAGTCCAGCCAGCCTGTCTTCCCTGCCCCAGTCCAGCCTGCCTGTCTTCCCTGCCCTGGTCCAGCAAGCCTTCTCTACCCCTCACCCAGTGTAGCCATCTCTAACAACTGCCCCCACAGCCCAAACTTTGAGAATTTTTAAACTGGTTTATGCACCAATTGATGCCCCAACCCCAAAATAGCTCCACCCACATTATCCACGGCCCCGACCACCTCTGCCGCATAGGAGGGGCCCTACCTAATTTATCAGTACCGGACCCCATAATTTCTGATGGCAGCCCTGCAGCTCAATATTGGTACTTAACCCTATGAAGTTCACAATGAAGGCTGATTATACCATGTGTGATTTTTTTTTTAGTGGTTTTCATTACTCAATCTGCTTAAATGTGATAACCAATTTAAGGTGATGATAAGGATGGTGTGGAGTGGGTGCAAGTTGGAGTTAAATCTCTGATAGATAGACCATATGGCTTCTTTGTTCGGTGGCATCTTCCAAATCAGACCATGGGCCTGATTCCGACCCACTTGCGAGCACATAGCGCTTGCAAGTGGGTCGATGGTCGGGCAGTGTGCACGCGAGCCCCGAAGCAAGTGAGAACTTTACTCGCTCGGGGCTTGCAGCAAAACGGGGCGGCTGTCGATGTTGATCAACAGCTCGCCCCGCTTTGTAGGTGGGTCGGGGGGGGTGGCTGCACAAACAGAGGCGTTCCTGCCGTTTGTGGGTGGCCCTATTGGACATCACGTGTCTATTAGAGCAGGAAGTTCACTGGGGCTTGCGGTGGATGAGACCCTACCACAAGGGTCTCGTCGCAAGACCGATGGTCACGATAATCGCCATCATCACCAGCCCGCCCGCACAGCTATGCAAGCAGCCTGGAGGAGTTTTTTTTATTTTAAATCCGCCATGATTCAGAGCGAGCGCTCGCGAATAGCGAGCGCCTCTGAATCAGGACCCATGTCCCAACAGAGAGGCAACAGTTCTTCCCCCAGACACAGTAAAAGCACAACCAGGCTAGCATGCACAAGAATGGAATATTTAATTTAACTGACTCCAGACAAGAGCTGGAATGGGGCAGCAAGATAGTTGTAGTAAATTAAATGAGATTTAAATGTACATTAAGTTCACAATAAATCAAAATACAGTCTCACAGTTATTGGTAACTTTATCATTAATGAACTATCACCATAAAACTACAGAATGTTTCTTTAAAACAAAATCTATATACACAAAATACACAAATAATGGATAGTCACATAAACCTAACATAATATGCATTGTACTAGCACTCTACAAATGTCCCTTGAAGTAATAGAGGGTCCATTAACCCAAATACCAATGTCCAGAACACTATGAAATCTGACAAAGACTATAAATGACGTGGATGCTGGTAATCCGGGCCACATTTTTTAACCTTTGTGTGCCCGTTGGGGCCCTTAAAGTGTATATACAACTAGGGGTCAGTCCTATTAGCCGTGATGATCTCGCCGGCGTCAGTCATTATCACAATGGCCACACTTTATGGCAGCCTGGATTTGCAGAATTTTGTTTGCAGCCCCTTAGGGCTGCGAGCAAAATTACATGAATTTGGGCTTAAAGCGGGCCATGAAGGGTGCAAGGTGCCGGTCCGTTGCCAGCGTTTTAACGCCGTTGCAACGGCAACTCGCACCCCTCACGGCTGATTGGATAGACCCCCTAGAATCAGGTAGCAACATTGCAGTGCTGATATGTATATAAAAGTATAACAAACTATGGGGGGAATTCAATTGAATGCGATGTTGAATAGCGCCGGGAATGAGTGCCTGGGGCTATTCAATTATCCACATCGGGAAAGGCACTTAAGTCGGGAGATGCAGTCTATTGTCAGGGGATTAGTCACAGGTAAATGGCATTTTCCGACTTTAGTGCCGGGCACAATGTTGTCAGCGCACGCCATAAGCCCTCAACTAGCGTTGCAGCACGAGTTTAGACAGATTTGTGTTTGCACCTCAGAAGGATGCTTTCTGAAATCCTCTAATCGCGGGTTTACAGTGCGACCAATTGAACAGTCCGGGCACTTATTCTCGGCACAATTCCACATTGCATTCAATTGAGTTCCCTCCTATGTGTGTTCCACAACAATGCATGCTTTTGGCAATATAAATGGTTTTACAGCACCAACATAGTATACTGAGGGGTCTATTTACTAAGCAGTGTTAGGAGACAGAGTGAAAAGTGATAAGAAAGTGATAAGGCACCAGCCAATCAGCTCCCAACTGTCATCTCACAGGCTGTGTTTGAAAAATGACAGTTGGGAGCTGATTAGCTGGCGCCTTATCACTTTCTTATCACTTTTCACTCTGTCTCCTAACACTGCTTAGTAAATAGACCCCTGAGTCAGGATACTACCTCCTCTCAAAAGGTAACTACAGCTCTCACTTCAGCGGGACTCTGCGTGGAACCACAAGTCTCAGCCAGTCTGCTTGTTGCAGTCTTTCCCTCTCTTAGCTGCTTATCCCTTTATCTGCCTCACACTGCTCAATGGCGTCACTCAGATCTCCTCTCTCACGCCTCCAACTGCTCTTTTGTTTTTTTATTAAGCCAACTTGGTTTAAAATGGCGCTGGCCTCTATGCCCTTTTCGAAAATGGCCTAATTTGAGTAGGATCTCACTGGTCACAAAATGGCTGTTACCAGAATTGTCTGAAAAGTAATAGTTTGTGACATCAGCCTATTATCTGTGGGTGGGACAGGTCTTTAAGTGATACCGCACATCTGCAGTCAGGGGCATATCTATAATGGGTGCAGGTTTTTTTTTTTATACTTAACTCTGCGGGTATCAGCACTGTAAAAATCACCTGGAAAATGGTTGCTGCGGCCATTTTCCCGGCGTTTTGCGCATGCACAGTAGGGAAATTGCCAGGAAAATGGCCACAGACTGGTGCCCAGAATCTACTGCTTCAGCGCTGTGCTCAGTGCGCTCCCAGCCGACCGGAGAGAGAAGAGGGGGCCCCAGACGGAGACTGCACACGCGCCCCCACCTCTCTCAATACGCCCCTGTCTGCAGTGTATCACATATAGATGTATCCGTGTAACCTGCGGAGAAAATTATTTTTTTTTTACTGACCGTTATTTTCCAGAACAGATAATAAATAATTGACAACTAAAGTAGTTAATTATCCAGAAATAATAAATACTTAATTAGATTAGATGGTTGGGTGATTTGTCAAAGGTGGTTACCTTAGAAACATTGTACGTAAACAAGTTGAAGTAGGTAAAAGGAAACACAGGGACAAATTATTAACTAAGCATTCTGCTGCAATAAAAAGACTGATCAATCTAAAATTTTTTATGGCATTTGATGCTAATTGATGGGCTATTATTGGGGTGACTATTTCATTCCATCGATCGCTAGAAAACCGCCTCTGTTTTCTCATACAAAAGCCAGGAGCATTAACAAGTTTTTGACGTGGGCAGATTATGTGAGAGCACCCCTGGGTAGGTTGTACTCACTGTTAGAGGGGTAACATGTAGACACCCTGATTCTGGGAAATTATTTTTTTTCTGTGCAACTCTGCATTTTTGATCTACTTGAAAAATTGCCATTTGGTAAGGTCTGCTTTGCCAAAACTATTATACCCATAAATAATTAAGTATCTGAAAATATATATATTTTTTAAATAAACCATTGATTCCCCTGTAGAAAGAATATTACTACAACTACTACCAAAAATAATATTACTATTACTACTACTACTACTACTACTACTACTACTACTACTACTACTACTACTAATAGTAATAATAATAATAATAATAATAATAATAATAGTAATAATAATAATAATAATAGTAATATTATTATTACTACAACTACTACCAATAATAATATTATTATAATTAATTTTATTATAATTATTATTACTACTACTACTACTACTACTACTACTACTACTACTACTACTACAATAATAATAATACTATTATTATTACTATTATTATTATTATTAATAATAATAATAATAATAATAATAATAATTTTATGTATATAGCACTTATCTCTAATAAAACTCAAGGTGCTTTATATTACAGAGAGGAAATACAACATATGCAGTTCAGTTACAGTGGTAACAATGAGCAAGATAATTGGGGTCTATGTACTAAACCTTGGAGAGAGATAAAGTGGCTGGAGATAAAGTACCAACCAATCAGCTGCTAACTGTCATTTTTCAAACACCGCCAGTAAAGTGACAGTTAGGAGCTGATTGGTTGGTACTTTATCTCCATCCACTTAATCTCTCTCCAAGGCTTTAGTACATAGACCCCCCCAAAGTAAAAGAAAATCATCATCCTCATCAACCATCATCGTCATAGCCACAACCGGTGCAGTAGCCATCTTGCGTGCACTACATGGTTCCATGGGAGAATAAACAATACTTTTATTGCTCCACAATAAATATGGTACACGGTTGAGGTAATACAAAATATGATTGAGATACTTACAGTAGATTACGTCATGTACATACAGCAGAAAAACAGTTGCACATCAAATACCTAGATAATAAGGCCCACATATTGTCCATCCTCACCACATCTTGGATGTAGATGTGTGATTATTTGCAGCCTCACTGCAAATGGTAACCTGTACCTACTTTCAATCCACATGTGGCAGTATCAGGATTACAGGCAAATCCTGTATAGATGTGCAGTATACTAAAGTTAGGTTTGTAACCAACGCGTTTCTTTGCCATGAGTGGCAACTTCTGCAGGGAATGTGTTAGGTGTTCTCTCTAGCTGCTTTGTTAGAATTGGTGTTTACAGGTAGATCATTAAGCCTTGATTACTATGTCCTGTAGAGGGAAAGTAGTTGGATCACAGTGGTGGAGAGGCTCTAAGGTCTATTTACAGGATCACGTCTTGTGATACAACAATTGTAAAAGAATAAAAAACTGAATGGTGCAATATACTTTGTAATATTATTTCTGACATGATTCTGGAGATTTAGTGGAGCAGATAGGATTAAAACAGGCAATAAACGGGTGTGACATTTCTTGCCAATGTGCAACTGAGAGGTATGGACACAGTTCCTGGCCTCCTGGTTGGTTCAGATGGTGATAGTAGAGAGTAGTCAGCAAGCCGGGTATGGTAATGAAGTGGGCATTCAAAGTGATAATCTGCAGGAAAGTCAAACCAATAACTGGGGTCAAAGCATACAATGCCAAGGGTAAATCCATCTAGAAGAGCTGGCCATGGCATACACTGAGGGCAAAGGGAAACATATTAGAATACTGGAGGTAGGTATGTGAAGCATAATACTCTGTGACAAAGGTATTCAACAGGCGGCCATCCAGCTGTTGTGGTGCTGCACATCCCATCATGCCCTGCCCAGGCCTGCCAAGAGCCACGCCGGGCCTGGGTAAAAGGAGGCATGGACTAATCGCGGGAGATGCGGCCACACCCCCTTAGGTTAAACAAATACAGTTTTGCAGCGCCGTGAAGTGGCGCTGTGCGCTGGAGAGGGCATAACCAGTGGGGGGCGCAATCAGCTTGATGGCTCCCCCCACAGGCATAGGAGACTGTTGTGGCTGCTTCTTAGCAGCTGCGAGCAGTCTCCCAGTGCAGCCCAGCACACAGCAGCATGTGCTGGGCTGCTGTGATGTAAGAGGGAGGGAGCAGTGCTGGGTCCCTCCAGCAAGCTCGGGCCAGGGTAATTAGTACCCGCTCCCCCCCCACTTCACTGCGCCCCTGGCCCTGCCACAGTTTTACTATACCCGAACAGCAACATTGTGGCTGGGCATGCTGGGATGTGTAGTCCATACCTTCCTAGTGCAAGCAGCAGGCTTAACTAGGCTTCCCAGTTTGACTTTGCAACCACAGTGACATCAGTGGTCAACAGGCCGCAAGCATTGGATGCTGGAAGAGCCACACGGCCACCCCTATGGCAGTGATCAGGATGCCAGGCTTGAGGAACAAGCAGCGTGACCAAGAACAGGAGGGAAGTGACTACAGTCAGGTACATGACATAACAAGAGACAGCGTCGGACCCAATAAGTACCCAAAGGGTTCTGACCGTGCTTGGCAATTTTATGTTATGGGTATACTGTATGATCGCCCTGCTTATCCTGTGTATCTGTCTAATAGTAATTTAGGATTATAGTCTGGTTGTAACCTGGTGGTTGCTAGGTGACCAATATACCGCAATAATAATGTAATCGAGTATAAGAAAGAAAATTAGGAGGATATAAATAAAAGAAAGCAAAAAAAAAGAATAGCCAAGTAATCGGGGGTGAGTAATAGCACTGACTGCTGTATGGCATGGACACCTCTACATTTCTTAATACACTGACTGCGAGAGATTAAAAATCGTGGAGGGGTAAAAGTGCCCCATGGATCTGTTCACCGGCGGCTCTCACTCATCATCTGCCACCTGACAGGAGCCAACTTCCATAGAGCACAGCACATTGCACACATACAGGAGGTGGTGAGAGTAAGAAGGGCCTCTGCCAGAGAGGAAGTACTCTATCTATATATATATATATATATACATATACATACATACAGAGCCGCAACTAGACATTTTTGGTGCCCTGGGCCAGAAAGAGCATTGACGCCCCCTCATTTTTCAAAGGGACATAATGCACCCAAAAAAGGGGAAGGGTCAGGGCAGAGATAGGGGAGGCCAGGAGATGCTGGAGATGAACTAAGAGGAAGCTACAAGCAAGAATTATGATAAACAAAAATTTGACAGGCCCAAACAGTGCCCCCCGACCTGTGGTGCCCTGTGTGATGGCACCGGCCGCACTACCCTAGCTATATATATATATATATATATGTATATATATATATATATATATGTATATATATATATATATATATGTATATATATATATATATATATATACATATATATATATATATACATATATATATATATATATACTAGGGGTGAGCGGGTTCGGATTTCTGAAATCCGAACCCCCCCGAGCCCCCCCGATCCGAGTCCGATCCGAGTCAGGCTCGACTTTTCCCGCCTGACTCGGATCTGAAATCGAGGCAAAACGTCATCATCCCGCCTTCCGAGTCTCGCGGGTTTTGGATCCTATATAAGGTACCCGCGTCGGCGCCATTTTCTCACTCGGCTGTGGACAGTGAAGAGGGAGGGTGGGAGTTAGGGCTGTGTAGTGTAGTGTAGTGTAGTGTAGTGCTGCTGTTGTCCACTACTTCAAAGTCCATAGGGGCTGGCTGTGTTGTGCTGTGCTGCTGTTGTTAATAGGGGCTGTGTCCACTACTTCAAAGTCCATAGGGGCTGGCTGGACTGTGTTGTGCAGTCAGTTCTCCATAGGGGCTGTGTCCACTCCAAAGTCCTGTGCAGTGTCCCAGTCCTAAAGGAGTGCTGTAGTGTTGTCCAGGGGGTGCTCTGTCCATCAGGGGTGCTCCCCCCAAGTGCTAAAAAAATAATATATTTTCTGTGTTTGTGAATTGTGTGCGCAGTAGCCGCACGTGCATCAACAAAGTAGTGCCAAGCGTGCGCCTGTGTCATAAGTAAAGGGCCGGCTGGCTTGACCGTTAAAGGGTGCTGTAACCCCCGAAAGTACACTCCAGTCCAAACCAAAAAAAAATTATTTTCTGTGTTTGTGAATTGTGTGCGCAGTAGCCGCACGTGCATCAACAAAGTAGTGCCAAGCGTGCGCCTGTGTCATAAGTAAAGGGCCGGCTGGCTTGACCGTTAAGGGTGCTGTAACCCCCGAAAGTACACTCCAGTCCAAACCAAAAAAAAATTATTTTCTGTGTTTGTGAATTGTGTGCGCAGTAGCCGCACGTGCATCAACAAAGTAGTGCCAAGCGTGCGCCTGTGTCATAAGTAAAGGGCCGACTGGCTTGACCGTTAAGGGTGCTGTAACCCCCGAAAGTACACTCCAGTCCAAACCAAAAAAAAAATTATTTTCTGTGTTTGTGAATTGTGTGCGCAGTAGCCGCACGTGCATCAACAAAGTAGTGCCAAGCGTGCACCTGTGTCATAAGTAAAGGGCCGGCTGGCTTGACCGTTAAGGGTGCTGTAACCCCCGAAAGTACACTCCAGTCCAAACCAAAAAAAAAATTATTTTCTGTGTTTGTGAATTGTGTGCGCAGTAGCCGCACGTGCATCAACAAAGTAGTGCCAAGCGTGCGCCTGTGTCATAAGTAAAGGGCCGGCTGGCTTGACCGTTAAGGGTGCTGTAACCCCCGAAAGTACACTCCAGTCCAAACCAAAAAAAAATTATTTTCTGTGTTTGTGAATTGTGTGCGCAGTAGCCGCACGTGCATCAACAAAGTAGTGCCAAGCGTGCACCTGTGTCATAAGTAAAGGGCCGGCTGGCTTGACCGTTAAGGGTGCTGTAACCCCCGAAAGTACACTCCAGTCCAAACCAAAAAAAAAATTATTTTCTGTGTTTGTGAATTGTGTGCGCAGTAGCCGCACGTGCATCAACAAAGTAGTGCCAAGCGTGCGCCTGTGTCATAAGTAAAGGGCCGGCTGGCTTGACCGTTAAAGGGTGCTGTAACCCCCAAAGTACACTCCAGTCCAAACCAAAAAAAAAATTATTTTCTGTGTTTGTGAATTGTGTGCGCAGTAGCCGCACGTGCATCAACAAAGTAGTGCCAAGCGTGCGCCTGTGTCATAAGTAAAGGGCCGGCTGGCTTGACCGTTAAAGGGTGCTGTAACCCCCGAAAGTACACTCCAGTCCAAACCAAAAAAAAATTATTTTCTGTGTTTGTGAATTGTGTGCGCAGTAGCCGCACGTGCATCAACAAAGTAGTGCCAAGCGTGCGCCTGTGTCATAAGTAAAGGGCCGGCTGGCTTGACCGTTAAGGGTGCTGTAACCCCCGAAAGTACACTCCAGTCCAAACCAAAAAAAAAATTATTTTCTGTGTTTGTGAATTGTGTGCGCAGTAGCCGCACGTGCATCAACAAAGTAGTGCCAAGCGTGCACCTGTGTCATAAGTAAAGGGCCGGCTGGCTTGACCGTTAAAGGGTGCTGTAACCCCCGAAAGTACACTCCAGTCCAAACCAAAAAAAAATTATTTTCTGTGTTTGTGAATTGTGTGCGCAGTAGCCGCACGTGCATCAACAAAGTAGTGCCAAGCGTGCGCCTGTGTCATAAGTAAAGGGCCGGCTGGCTTGACCGTTAAAGGGTGCTGTAACCCACAAAGTACACTCCAGTCCAAACCCAAAAAAAAATTATTTTCTGTGTTTAGCCGCACGTATATATCAAATCGATATAACATAAATGGAGGACCAAACTTTCTCCGATAAAAATAAAATAGAGAAAGATCAAGAACCACTTCCTCCTAGTGCTGAAGCTGCTGCCACTAGTCATGACATAGACGATAACATGCCATCAACGTCGTCTGCCAAGGCCGATGCCCAATGTCATAGTAGAGGGCACATACAATCCCAAATGGCAAAGTTCAGGAAAATGACCTTGAAAAAGACATTTAAATCAGCTGAAGAGAAACGTAAACTTGCCAATATGCCATTTACGACACGGAGTGGCAAGGAACGGCTAAGGTCGATCCCTAGTATGTTCATGACTAGTGGTTCAGCTTCACATGACGATGGAAGCCCTCCTCCCACTAAAAAAATCAAAAGAGTTAAGCTGGCAAAAGCACAGCGAAGAACTGTGCTTTCTAAGAAGATATCACAAATCCCCAAGGAGAGTCCAAGTGTGGTGGTGGTTGCGATGCCTGACCTTCCCAGCACTGGACGGGAAGAGGTGGCTCTTTCCACCATTTGCACGCCCCCTGCAAGTGCTGAAAGGAGCACCCACAGTCCACTTGCTGATATGCAAATTGAAGATGTCACTGTTGATGTACAACAGGATGAGGATACTGGTGTAGCTGGCGCTGAGGAGGAAGTTGGCGAGGAGGATTCTGATGGTGATGTGGTTTGTTTAAATCAGGCTCCGGGGGAGACAGTTGTTGTCCGTGGGATGAAAAAGCCCATCACGGTCATGCCTGGGCAGAAGACCAAACATTCCACCTCTTTGGTCTGGCAATATTTCTATCCAAATCCGGACAACAACTGTCTTGCCATATGTACCATATGTAAAGGTGAAATAAGTAGGGGTAGGGACGTCAACCACCTAGGAACATCCTCCCTTATACGGCACCTGCAGCGCGTTCATAAAAAGTTACTGTCAAGTTCAGAAACTTTGGCTAAGACCGTAAGCAGTCCAGGGACACCTAAATCCCGTTGTCCTGTTGTATCCAAGCGCCTGCAAACCACACCGTCAACTCCCTCCTCGTCAATTTCCTCCTTAGTTAGGATCGGAAGTAGTCCTGCAGGCCATGTCACTGGCATGACTGACTCTCCTATCCGGGATTCCTCCGGAGGATCCTGCATTGCTACGCCTACTGCTGCCGCTGCTGCTGTTGCTGCTGCTGGGAGTCGTTCATCATCCCAGAGAGGAAGTAGGAACACCACTACTTTTACTAAACAATTGACCCTCCAACAGTCCTTAGCGAGGAGGATGAAGTACGACAGCAGTCATCCTGAAGCAAAACGTATAACTGAGGCCTTGACTGCTATGTTGGTGTTAGACGTGCGTCCGGTATCCGCCATTAGTGCAGTGGGATTTAGACAATTGATGGAGGTAGTGTGTCCCCGGTTCCAAATCCCGTCTAGATTCCACTTCACTAGGCAGGCGATACCGAGACTGTACAGAAACGTCAGAAAAAGTGTCCTCAGTGTCCTGAAAAATGCCGTTGTACACAATGTCCACTTAACCACGGACATGTGGACAAGTGGAACAGGGCAGACTAAGGACTATATGACTGTGACAGCCCACTGGGTAGATGTATCACCTTACGCAGCAACAGCAGCAGCGTCACCAGTAGCAGCATCTCAGAAATGCCAGCTCGTTACAAGGCAGGCTACGCTGTGTATCACCGGTTTCAGTAAGAGGCACACCGCCGACAACCTCTTAGAGAAACTGAGGGAAATCATCGCCCAGTGGCTTACCCCACTTAGACTCTCCTGGGGATTTGTGATATCTGACAACGCCACCAATATTGTGCGGGCATTACATCTGGGCAAATTCCAGCACGTCCCATGTTTTGCTCACACAATAAACTTGGTGGTGCAGAATTTTCTGAAAAGCGACAGGGGCGTGCAGGAGACGCTTTGGGTGGCCCGAAAAATTTCTGGCCACTTTCGCCATTCAGCGACTGCGTGCCGAAGACTGGAGCGCCAGCAAACACTCTTGAACCTGCCCCGCCATCACCTGAAGCAAGAGGTTGTGACGCGGTGGAACTCAACCCTCTATATGCTTCAGAGGATGGAGGAGCAGCAAAAGGCCATACAAGCCTATACATCCACCTATGACATAGGCAAAGGAGGGGGTATGCACCTGACTCAAGCGCAGTGGAGAATGATTTCCGTGTTGTGCAAGGTTCTCCAGCCCTTCGAACTTGCCACACGTGAAGTCAGTTCAGACACTGCCAGCTTGAGTCAGGTCATTCCCCTCATCAGGCTTTTGCAGAAGCAGCTGGAGAAAGTGAAGGAGGAGCTAAGACGGAGCGATTCCGCTCGGCATGTGGGACTTGTGGATGAAGCCCTTCATTCGCTTTGCCAGGATTCCAGGGTGGTCAATCTGTTGAAATCAGACCACTACGTTTTGGCCACCGTGCTCGATCCTAGGTTTAAAGCCTATGTGGTGTCTCTCTTTCCGGCCGACACAAGCCTGCAGAGGTGCAAAGACCTGCTGGTGAACACACTGTCAGCTGAAGCGGAACGTGACACGTCAACGGCTCCTTCTTCATTTTCTCCTGCAACTGGGGCTGCCAGGAAAAAACTTAGGTATCCTAAGCAACCCGCTGGCGGTGATGCAGGGCAGGCAGGACCAAGTTTGGACATCTGGTCCGGACTGAAGGACCTGGCAACAATTTCTGACATGTCTACTGTCACTGCATATGATACTGTCACCATTGACAGAATGGTGGAGGATTACATCGGTGACAGCATCCAAGTAGGCATGGCAGACAGTCCATACCTGTACTGGCAGGAAAAAGAGGCAATTTGGAGGCCCCTGTACAAACTGGCTCTATTTTACCTGAGTTGCCCCCCCTCCAGTGTGTACTCCGAAAGAGTGTTTAGTGCAGCCGGGAACCTTGTCAGCGAAAGGCGTAGGAGGTTGCTTCCACAGAATGTGGAGAAGATGATGTTCATCAAAATGAATTATCAGCTCTTCCAGGGAGACCAGCCTCCAGAAGGTACAGAGGGACCTGTGGTGGTGGATTCAAGTGGGGACGAGTTAATACTTTGTGAGGATGAGGATGTACACACTGAAGAGGGTGAGGAATCGGTGGATGAGGAGGATGAGGATGACATCTTGCCTCCATAGAGCCAGTTTGTGCAGGGACACATTAATTGCCAGCTTGTTTTGTGGGGGCCCAAACGAACCAATCATTTCAGCCACAGTTGTGTGGCAGACCCTGGCGCTGAAATGATTGGTTTGTTAAAGTGTGCATGTCCTGTTTATACAACATAAGGGTGGGTGGGAGGGCCCAAGGACAATTCCATCTTGCACCTCTTTTTTTTCTTTGCATTATGTACAGTTTGGGGCCTAGTTTTTCAAACTGCCATCCTGTCTGCCACTGCAGTTTCACGCCTAGATGGGTCACGTGTTTGTGCCGCCCACTCGTGTCGCTTAGCATAGTCATCCAGCTACCTCGGTGCAACGTTTTGGACATAAAAACACTATTGTGAGGTGTGAGGTGTTCAGAATAGACTGGAAATGAGTGGAAATTAAGGTTATTGAGGTTAATAATAGCATAGGAGCAGAAAAACCTACAAATTCTGTGATTTTAGCTGTTTTTATGCTTTTTTAAAAAAAAATACAGATCCAAAACACAAAACCCAGAACCCAAAACACGGAAGGGTGGTTTTGGCAAAACCAATCCAGATCCAAAACACGAAGAAAGATCCAGATCCAAAACCAAAACACAAAACACGAAAAGTGGCCGGTGCACACCCCTAATATATACACATATATATATATATATATATATATATACACATATATATATATATATATATATATATATATATATATATATATATTAGGGATGTGCAGGCTCGGATAGGTTCGAGTTTGCACGTTGAGTTCGGATTTTTCCCTCCATAAAAACGGAACTCAGAAAGAGGCAAAACGTCATCTTACATGGACAAACATCATCATTCCTGGACTTTTGTCCAGGAATGATGATGTTCGTCCATGTAAGATGACGTTTTGCCTCTTTCTGAGTTCCGTTTTTTTGGAGGGAAAAATCCGAACTCAACGTGCAAACTCGAACCTATCCGAGCCTGAACATCCCTAATATATATATATATAGGGACTTGCAGAGATTGGGGATCCCTTGAGGCTGGGCTGTCAGCTTAGATGTTTTGATCTAGACCCGAACAAGACCCCCATGTTTTTATCTGATGAATTCAGAGTTGCAGTGCTAGTTCCGGCAACAATTGTCTTTCTATTTTATATACATATACTGTATGGCGTTAATATTGCCACACAGCTGGTGCGCTAAGCCTGTCATAATTAGAACAATGCTGTAAATGCCTCATTATTATATTTATTTATTAAAAGTTATTTATAAAGCGCAAGAATATTACATTGCACTTTACAATTGGGAACAAAAGAGTTATAAAATAAGACTGGGTAATAACAGAGAGGTAAGAGGGCCCTGCTCTCAGGATTACACTCTATGGGGAAATTGGGATTATATGAGGATAAGTGCATATTGCAAATGGTCCAGCCAGATTGCAGAGGTTTTTGATGGGCTTCATGAGCCTTTTTCAGGTGGTTTTGCCAGAAATTAGGCTATAAAGGGCTTGATAAATAGACCACTATGGGAGGGGCGTATCTATAATGGGTGCAGGGTGTGCGGTGCACACGGGCCCCCGGGTCCAGGGGGAGGCCCGCACCGCACACCCTGCATCCATATTAACTAAAACTTACCTCTCCGATGTCTCTCAGCGCTGCTCAAAATGCCGGAAAATGGCCAGTGTTTTGTTCATGCGCTATGAGGAATTTGCCGGGAAAATGACAGCAGCACTTATTTCCCCGGTGATCTGCACATGTGCAGTAGACTCTGGGCACTCTATAGTTGGGAATTCCCAATAATATAGACTTCCCAATTGTAATGCACAATATAAGTAAATGATAATATAAGTATTATATACATATATATGTGTGTGCATAATCTATCTATCTATCTATCTATCTATCTATCTATCTATCTATCTATCTATCTATCTATCTATCTATCTATCTATCGATCACCCGGACATAAAGGCGCCTACTGCTGCCTTCTTACCTGCGTGCGACGATGCTTACCTGTGTAAATATCGGTAATATCGACGCACATCGAGAGGCCATCTTGCCCTTACCGCAGACAGCATCTCTCCTGACACACAGAGGGCTCTCCTGCTGCTTATATGCAATCGCAGTGGCTAATTTATGCACGCCCATACAACGGCGTTCTAACGTACAGACACGCCTGCATTTTTCTGACCACCCCCCTGTTACCACCCCCAAACATAGTCAACCAATCACTCACTTTGCAATGGATTCCTCTGTGCAACCCAATGCGATCGATGCCCACGTTGTGCGGCTTATACGCACACCCGATGGCAAACAATTGCGCCATCTGCGTACGTAATCGCCATTGCGTTAATCTCTGAACAGAAAAAATACACGGGGGTGTGCCGGCTCTATCTCAGAGTGTACGTGCTGTCACTAAGGGTGGGACAGATCTCTGCACATGGGGCACAATCCTGCCCTCCCTGGGGATGATAAATATTTTACTGACTGACTCAGATGAAATAAAGGATAGCTGGAAGCGCCTAACCACAGACACAATGTACCCACCGGCAGTATTTTACTTTCACTTTTATTTCTGAATGTAGGTTCTATATAGATCATTAGAAGCAGCAAACGCTCAATCTACATCTTTCACTAATAAATGGGCCATGAGCGCTCTGGGGAGATGATTTCGGGGTTTTCCAGGAGGGGGAAGTTTTTCTATTTGTGATGATGAAATGACCCAGAGCAGATGGAAGCAGGGTCTGTGCGGAGATGTAATGGAAAGGGTGGAGCTACTGCAGTGCTATAATAAGGTCTGCACACTGACTGATGCAGCATGCATGCTCAGCACTGACAAGGGACTATCACAGTCACCGGTCTTCCTATAATAAGTCTGCACACAAAGACCCCGACCTTCAAAGGTAAGAGCATCACATTCCAGCTCATCCACATGTTTTATATTCACTGCTTTCATCCATTCAAGTCTAATATAGACTTCCCAATTGTAATGCACAATATAAGTAAATGATAATAAAAGTATTATATGCATATATATGTGTGTGCATATCTATCTATCTATCTATCTATCTATCTATCTATCTATCTATCTATCTATCTATCTATCTATCTATCTATCTATCTAAGATAGATAGATAGATAGATAGATAGATCTATAAACTGATTAGATTTGTATAACTTCTAATTATTAGACACAGAATAATTGTTGCAAAAATATATGTTGCTTTCTGGACACACATCAGCACATGATACATACACAGTCGTAGCCTTTTAATTAACTTTTGCCATGAAAATTGTTTGATTACACTTAAAGGGAATAACAGCACTGCGCCGAGTATATAACACACTAGTCTGATAATAATGAGTGTATCTTTATATAATTGTATCTAAAATGATTAGTACAGTAGTGAGATTTTTTTTACAGATTTGTAATGCATCATATCAGTACTGTGATTTAGAGCTGTACGGTAGTCAGGCGCAATTGCGCTTGCTTTGCACGAACGGAATTAAATGTGGAAATAAGCAGAGTTGTACTCTCTCTCCATAAGACGTACTTACTATCAGCAGCACAAATTTACAGAAACTTCGTTCCTGATGCGTCTGACAAATCTCTGCGTACGAACAATTCACGTAACCCCAGCTCTGCCTACCCTCCCTAGACTGTTGCCACCAGTTGCGCACATGCAACCGCAAGTGGATATGCGATTGTTATGCGTACAACTCTGAGTCACCTGTTGATGGATACACGTGGCTGCAGTGTTAAAACTGCGAGATCCGCCTGCAAAAACTACTTACAGGCACATCTACATCAGCCCTTAATGTCTTCATAGTTGTGTATGTTATTTTACGTAACTGCGTCGTTTTAAGCTTTTTCTGTGCAAGTATCATAAAGTGCTGGGGCAACTGTGGGACACTGCGTCTATTTTGCACATGACATACACACTCCTCATCACCTGATGTCAGCCTACACTTCCCAGACACTGACAAAGATAAACTTACTGTATCTATGTACAAAATACAGAGGCATATATTGGCAGGGGAAATCGGCTTTATTTATTTAATTAATGCTAGTAAATCCATGTTAATAAAGGTGGTGATGAAAGAACCTTCTGCACAACTCAACACACTAAGCCAAAGGCCCACCTGGACTGGTGGTACCACTGACCCCAGTAGGGTAGAATACACCAAGCCCATCTATTAGCGAGGAGCACACCTCAAGATCTAAGGCAAAAAGGTCACTGTAGCTGTCATTTCCCCTAATCAACACCAGGAAGGGTATCTAAAGAGGCAAAGCCCACAAACATGTTCCACTAGCTATTAAACATCTAAAAACATGCCCCCCCCCCCTTACTGACTACAGCCCATAAACTATAAAACCTCAGTCTGAAACTATACTAAACTTTTGACCCTGTCTAGAACAATGCAGGCTCAACCATCCTATTTATATGGGTTCCAGGCATGTTAAATGTTTTCTGCTACTTGTTGCAAGAAATATTTTGCAATCAATGCTTTGAAAATTCTATAAAATTAAATATTTGCTTTGTCTCTGTTACTCGTCATGAAATTCATTCTTTGGGGCATATTTACTAAAGTGAGCGCTTTTAGAAGTGGAGACGTTGCCCATAGCAACCGATCAGATTCTACTTAACATTTAACTAGCACCGTCTAGGAGATAATAGCTACAATGTGATTGGTTGCTATGGGAAACTTCTCCACTTCTAAAAAGTCTCACTCTAATAAATATTCCCCTTTGTCTGTCTTGCTTTTCCCTAAAGTTTCCCAGTTGCAAAACAGGCTTCAGCAAGACAAACGCTTTCCAAAATGTAATCACAGGGGATTAGAATTTTGTAAGATTGGGAAATA
Source organism: Taudactylus pleione (assembly GCA_031769625.1). Classification (NCBI taxonomy): domain Eukaryota; kingdom Metazoa; phylum Chordata; class Amphibia; order Anura; family Myobatrachidae; genus Taudactylus; species Taudactylus pleione. The sequence goes on from JAUIMM010001622.1 coordinate 3,040,729, forward strand.
CAGTGAAAAGTTTTAATGTGTTAAAGGGAATTTAAGGCATAAAACAATTCCCATGATTTTCCTTTGGATCAGCTGTACTGTTTAGCAGTCAGTGGAGCGAACATTTCGACTTAGTTATGAATTCCTTTACATGTTGCTCAATGCTTGCTGCCATATATCTCAGAGAGCTCAACTCTCCACCATGCTGGCTTGGATGAAGTGTAACGTTAACTGCTTTTTTCTTAGGAGCATTTTAACTTCTTGAAGGGAGTAAATAATCAAAACAAAGTAGTCTTTTTATAGAATGTTTTGCTCACAACATATACAGCACTGTACTCATAACAGTGAGATTAGCAATATGCCCATCAGTAAAGCAACTGTTAGAAGTGCTGTTAGTTGTATTAACTCAGAGGACTGCTCTACTGACTTGCTGATTTAAAAGTCCCATAAGTACCATCCGTCAGGTCCATCTATATTTTGCAGCAGAAGCTACGTGGTACTGCTGAGTGCCAGTTTCTCTACAACACATGCACAATATTGAAAGGTATTGCAGAAAAAAACAAATGGAAAATGCTGCATTGAGGCGTGTTACATGTAATCAGAGGATTAACAGTCCCTGCCATTTAACATGCAGCATCTTGGAATATTAGCCATCCGGCTGGGAAAATGAGATCCTTCAGCTAAACAATAGGAATTTAACATTTTAAATCATTCATCTTTGTAAAGCAGTGTGCTTGCAGCTATTCATTAAAAGGCTGATGCATTTTGAGCTCTTGGATTTTTGGACCAGCCCTGTTTGGATTAATTATATTGCTTACGGGAATAACTGGTTTTCCAAGTATGTTTCATAATTACTGTCAGCTATGGGCAAAGCATAGCTCCCACGATGCAGTCAGCGTGTACGCCTGCCATCACGCATATTTTTGCATCTTGAGTACACTATAATTAAAAATACTTAGTAATTACTGTATTTGACTTATAACAACAGATTCACAAAGCAGGAATGGGACCATGAGAGATGATATTTTCGGTAGGTGGCATAAATTGGGTTTTTAGGTTGTCCGGGGCCTGATCCTCAGCCGCAATTCCGATGTTGAGTGATTTGTTTTTCTACTGCGCATGCGTCTAGATTGTGTTGGTACAGAGTCGCAGTTGCGATTTCAGGCGCGCGCACAGAGACGCACATTGGAAATGTGCTGGGCGGTCATTGGGAGGTCGCTATTCAGTCACACACAGATGGTCCGTCTCGTGGGCGTTTTGCGGGCGTATCAATGAAGTGTTTGCGTACCTGCGGCCTGATTCAGCAAGGAGCGCTATTCTGCTAGAACGCACGCACCACAGTTGTTAATATTAGCGGTGAAATGCAAATGTTTGCATTCGCATTGCGATCACAGCTTACCATAAGGACGCCCACTTCCCCTTACACACATCCGTATACTTAGGCAACATAGAGAAATAATCGTTAACATCGAGTAACATCGGATACATACGCACAGTTAGGGCAGGTCATACCTCACTCAGGAATTGGTAACTTCAGCGCACGCTATGAGCCCTCAGGCTGCGTATGGCTTTGCAATGGATAACTTATGCACCCCCCTGCAACGCCGTCCCAACGCACTGGCACGCCTGCGTTTGTCCGACCCCCCCCCCCGTCACCACCCACAAACTGCTCTTCCTGTCAATCACTGTGCTCGGGGTCTGCGTAGCCTCTGCAAATGCTAGTTAGCGCTTGCGCACTGCATACGCGTGCGCAGTGCGGAAACATTGGCCAAGTGCGTGCGTTCTCTCCTTTGCGTTCCTTGCTGAATCAGGCCCTTGGACCCTTCATTGCTCACATTGAATTTCCCAGCAGCACATGGAGGTATAGCTGAACCTATTTGCTTTGTCTCACAACAACAATCATCCTTCTGTATAAGAACTACAAATGATTAGTTAAGTAAATACTATCAATTCATTATGTAGACAAAACCAGATAAACAATGATCTGTGCTTTGTCCTGGTGACCTCTAGGTACTTGATGTTATCAGTAATGTAATTCTGTGTCTCTAGGGAAGGTCGCCTGCAATTGTTTTGAAGTCAAAGTTTTAAAATCAGTTTTATGGCTTGTAACAGTCTGGGCTATATAATCTGTATGAGTCTCTCTTTCTGCTCTCGATAACTAAAAGAGTTAATAAATTATAGAGTCTGTCCCTTAAACTATTATGAGTTGTTTTAGTTGATAAATTAAAGTAAACATTTAGTTATAATAGTGGGAATAGTGACAGTCACTTATACAATGCGAAAATAACCATAATTAAATGTGATTTGAAAATCTAGTACAAGTTATTACTGGTTAGTAATGAAAAAGCAATAAAGGGGCCTATTTATCAAAGCTTGGTGAGAGATAAAATTGTGAGAGAAAAAGTATTAACCAATCAGCTCCTAACTGTCATTTTTCAAACACAGCCTTTAAAATGTAAGTTAGAAGCTGATTGGTTGGTGATTTATATCTCACAATTTTATCTCTCATCAAGCTTTGATACATAGGCCCAAAGTCAGATACTATCTGTTTATTGATCGGTATAGTTTTGGCACACAGGACAATCAGATTATTTTGTTCAAGGACATACGTCTCTGTGGCATTGGAGCTTACAATCTAATTACCCTGCACAATCACAATGAGAACATACAAACTTTTTCATAGATACTACACTGGTAAAAAAAAACAAAGCCAAGATGACTTGCATATATCAGTGTTTGGCACTGAAAGAATTGGGCGACAGTATTAAAGTAAAATGTGCGTGTGGCTTTTGGCAGACAATACCTAATAAATAACAATGAATAGAGTATTGTAAGGAGACATATCCTATATATTCTATTGCTGACAGGCTCACTGCTAACCTAACCAGAAATTGTCACCAAAGACAGGAAGTCATTCTCTCATCGTACAGTTCCCGAGGGGAAAGGCAGGTGTTGTATAATCCACTTTCATTTATTTTATGCTTTTTTTCTTTTTTTTTTCTTCTAGTTTTGTTCATGTATATGAAAAAAATCAGAATTAAAATGGCCGGAGTGGAGCATGATACCACGGCTGACAATATCATTGGGGAAAATGGAGACAGCGCAGAAAGAGGGAAAAAGAAAAATGGATTTTATAGAGGACTAAAAAAGGGTGTCATGAAATACATCTCCCCCAGAAAACCCCAAAAACCTGAGGAACAGCCATCAGAGACGGATACAGCGGAGTCAAAGAAAGAGATAACAGGTGCGGAGCTTACCTGTACGGTGCAAGTAAAATGTGTCTCCATAAAGATGGATGACCGGATTATTCATCTGATCCACCTTGTTTCTGTTAGAGCCACAAGCCATTGACGGGTTGGAAACTTGGTTTGTGGACAACTGATTCCAAAATGAATGTATACTAATTTACAAATTACTAACCCAAATACTTCAAGTTTCCCATGTACTGCAAGGCAAAAGGCCTAGTTGTTATCTTTACTGTTTGTTTCCATGGCAGAACATTTTGCCTACTTAGGTAGAGATGTGCGGGTCCGGTTCTCTGAGAACCGACAACAACCAAATTTAGGGGTTCCGAGTCGAAGTTCGGAAACATTTTGGGTGCCAAGTTGAACCGAGTCCTGATTCGGATTTATAAACCGAACTTGGGTTTTGGATCGCAAGCATGTCAAAATTATGTCATTTTAGACGTTTTTTATATTAAAAAAAAATAAAAAAATACAGAACCAAAACACGAAGGAGAATCCAGATCCAAAACCAAAACACGGGGGTCGGCACACATTTCTACTTAGGGGTCAACCCTATTAGCCACGAGGCCCCGATGTAATGAAACTCTGCTGGATGTTAGGGTAGTGAAACATTGTTTATTTTTGATTGCACAAGGCTCCCACGGGACCTTGCAGCTCATTAAGTTTGCCCTTATATCTGGGTGAGTTGGCTAAATCTTGGAAGATGTATCAAATCTTCGAGAGAGATAAATTGAGGAAGTTGCCCATCTGAGATCCGTCAGAATCACCCGTCGATATGCAAAGATGTGAACCTTTTCTAAACCTTTTCTAGATGCGGGCGCACGCGGAACTGCATGTGACAGGTCCATGTACTTCCACTAAAGCGATCTGATAATATACACTTTTTTTCTGTTTTAAATCCCCTTTTACTGAGAGACTAATGGGGTCCATACATCACCAATCAATTGGGGCATTTTTCTATTCTGCCTATGCCTGGGTTGGCTGATCGTCAAAATCCAAAATGTTGGACAATCTCGATTTGCAAATCCTGACTCAAAAATGTCCAGAATCAGCTAATCGGTGATATTTAACATGTTGTATTGGGAAATTGCCTGATAGATGTATGACATTAGGAGGGAGCAGCCAGGTCAGCATAGCAGGGGGGCGTGGCCGGCATAAGGGGCGTGGTCACACATATTATACAGCATTTGTGGGTGGAGCGGGGCGTGGGCATGTGATCACGTCATTTTGGCCCCACCCCCGCTACACATTTCTGAGATTACCGACATTGTGCAGCAGATGGAGGGGTCATGATTATGCGATTCATCGTGAATCACGTCATCGGCCAACCCTGCTGCCGGGGTTTCTGTTGTAAACTGCGGAGGGGGGTGGGTCCGGAGGGGTCGCTGGCTGCTGGGAGGCTTGTCTGCTCCCTGGGGCCGGGAGCAGTACCTGATTTTAGGGAGGCTCCTGGTCGAGTCAGGAAGGTAGGTAAGTATGCATTAGGGGTTTGTGCTAGCGTTTGATTTACTTCTGTCTCTGCAACTAAAATGAAATTTGCGCATATCTCATAGTTATGATTATTCAGTTTCGCCTGATTTACAATGTTTATTTTATTATTTTGATTTCTTTAGCTGCAGATATAACAGACCAGATAGAGAAAAATAAATTTTGGGACGCCAGCCAGAACTTGATCGCCATGGAGCATGGGATATTGAGTTCAGATGAGGACGTTCTTCTGCAGGACAAAATAGATGATCTTAAGACGCTTTACGAAAAGCTGAGTACTGCAGTATTTACGGTGATAAAAGACGCCATCACCGAAACACAAGGGGATCTGTTGCGGCAAGCCATACGGGCCATATTGGAACAAGAGAAAGAAGACTCTATGTACGTCTCAGACTTCGGCTCAGTAAAGGGCAATGGCTCAAGGCCAAAACAGTGGAAGCTAAGGTGGGAAAACGAGGTCAAGATGTCTGTGAGTGAACGAATTGATAACTTGCCGGAGGTTTCACTGAATGAGGCCTCTTCCACGTTGGTACAAACTTTTATTACTCTGGGGAAGACTTTCAAAAAAGATTTAACCCATGTGGTGACACATCTCAAACCGTTTTACCCTGAAGAATTCGATGTCTGCAACACCTACGCCCAGTATTATCATCGATCTATCAGCTCACAAATGGAGGATATTATAACAGAGTTTGAACTTGACGATAAAGATACTTTTTTTCTTCTGTGTTGGGTGCAAAACATATATCCAAAGTGAGTAGACGAATATGTCTTATATTCATATTTAAATTTCATAAGATAGATCGTATTCCTTCTGTTAATTACAAGGTTGTTTAAAGTGGAGTTTAGCGAGTAGTATAAATATTAATTCCGTCCTTCTCATTTGCAGCAGAGAATACATCTCCCATATTATAAACAGATTTATGAGCACTGATTTCACTGTGACAACCACTGGCGTAACTACCATGGGTGCAGGGGGTGCGGCTACTATGGGACTTGGGCCACCTACGGTGCCCGCCGCTCCCCCTACACCTACAGTGCCAGGCCAGCCGCGTTCATGTCCTCCTTCAGCAGTGTGATGCGTTGCGCAGGGAAGGCGCATCTGCCCTCCCAGTCACCTTCCGCCTCTCCTCACTGACTGATACTGGGAGGAGGCGTGGCCATGATCCAGGGATGTCCCAGCAGGCTCTGCTTGGCTCCTCCTAGCATCAGTCAGTGAGGAGAGATGGAACTGACCGGGAGAATAGATGTGCTTGCCCTACGCAGCTCACTGCTGAAGGAGGATGCGACCACGGAGCAGAGCTAAGTCGGGGAGGAGGAAGGGACGAGTGCAGGAAGGGGGGAGGAGGGTGCTGTGGGGGAGGGGGGACCTAGGGGGGGTGCCTGTGAAAATTTTGCTATGGGTCACCCCGAGGTCTAGTTATGCCCCTGGTCACAACCCTCTTCTCCTGCCCACCTCTTTCTGTAATTAACATTGCAGCCTCATCACGGTGTAGAATTATGTACCATTTAAAAAAAAAAAAATGTTATAAAACTGTGGGCCTGAATCAGACCCGTTCGCAAGCAGCCGCTCACTTGTACATAGCCAATGTTATGCATTTGTGCATGCCTATGCATCGCGTGCACGCGGGAAGCGCTCGCTCGCCCAGCAAAGACAGCCCAGTGGAATGAGTGACAGGAGAGGCCGTTTGTGGGTGGTAACAGGGGCAGGACAGTAGTAACAGGGGAGTGGAGGTGCGGACGCAGGCGTGCCTGAGTGTTTCAACGCCATTTCAGAGGTGTGCACAATTATCAGGCAGCGTCATAGTACACGTCACCTGGGAGATTTTTACACAGAACTGCTCACAGTGCTTGCGGTAGGGTACAGTCAACCACAAGCGCTGCGATCTGTTCCGATGGTTCCCGATATATATATGGTTGGATATACTTCCTGGAGATGACGTTCGCTAGTGGGCGGCTAAAGACAGGCTGGTGGGTGTCTGTAAACACAAAGTGATCACTCGCCAAGACATAGTGGGTGCGCTTATGCCTTGCCGTGTGATCGCCTGCCTTGACTTCACTTAGCTGAATTTCCATACGCTGGGAGCGAGCAGCCGCATCTAGCGAATGGGTCTGAATCAGGCCCTGTGTACCTTCATACTAGTTAGCTCTTTGTGTAAACTCAAATTCCTGTGACACCAATCTCATGCTGGGTACACACTGGCTGATATATTGGCCGATCAATTGCCCAGTGTGTACAGACGATATATCTGTGAACGATGTTGTTCACAGACATATCGCATTGGCTGTGCTGCACAGCCAATGGACAAATATGTCTGCAGACATATCTGTCCATCGGCAAGTGTGTACGGGTGGTCTGCAGACATATCTGTCCATCGGTAAGTGTGTACGGGTGGTCTGCAGACATATCTGTCCATCGGCAAGTGTGTACGGGTGGTCTGCAGACATATCTGTCCATCGGCAAGTGTGTACGGGTGGTCTGCAGACATATCTGTCCATCGGCAAGTGTGTACGGGTGGTCTGCAGACATATCTGTCCATCGGCAAGTGTGTACGGGTGGTCTGCAGACATATCTGTCCATCGGCAAGTGTGTACGGGTGGTCTGCAGACATATCTGTCCATCGGCAAGTGTGTACGGGTGGTCTGCAGACATATCTGTCCATCGGCAAGTGTGTACATGTGGTCTGCAGACATATCTGTCCATCGGCAAGTGTGTACGGGTGGTCTGCAGACATATCTGTCCATTGGCAAGTGTGTACGGGTGGTCTGCAGACCGTCCCTACACAGGAAGCGGCAGCCAGGAAAGGGGGCGGACACGCCCCCGGCCAGCAGGACCCAGGACTGCCAGATATTTGATGGTTGATCAGTGTGCGACCATCATCTACAGATATATCTGTCAGGTGTGAACCCACCTTTACAGCCAAACTCCTGAAAGCTAGCTGATTTACTGCATTGATGATGTCAAAGGATGTGACATCATCACACTGAAGCACACTGAGCATGCTCCTGCCAGTACATGGGGTGTTCTCACTCTCATTAATGCTCATAAATAGACATAGATTCCCAGGAGTCTGCAGATACAGTATGTAAAAACTACAATAGAAGACACACAGTAAATGTAAGACATGTTTAGTAATATGATCCTTGTTCATATATACTGTATGACATATGTACATACAGTATAAAGGTTCTGAGTTCTCCTTGACTCCTAGGAGAATAATAGGAAAACTCTCATGGATCCTGCCCACCTCCCCAGTGAAGTGGATGGGAACTTAATAATGCGAAACGCGTTGCCACGACCCCTGAACAAGTCACTTGGACTCGCCTCTGGGATCTCCCAAAGAGAAGGTAACAGGCAAATGTGGTATCAGTGACAGGTGTTCTTAGAATTAAGCAGTTTCTACCATAATTACTTTTACTATGCAAATTTCCAAAAATTGTCTGCTCCAAAGCAGCTTGTAAGTAGCTGTAAAAATGATTGCTACTGTACCACACTTTGATTATTACTGCAATCTGTAAAGCAATGAAATACATAAGCACATTGTATGGTGAAGCAGAACTATAACACGGAGGAGTCTTGTATTTTGTCTTGTATCTATTCCTTGTTATTAAATATGGAACATTTCTGACAGTGCATAATTCTATGAACTATAACAGTGATGAGATATAGATCATGCAGGCATGCTTCGGGGATCTCATGTTTGGTGGTTCAGCTTCAAAAATGTCTCCCTGATCTGTGATTAGGGGGTAGATGTACTAAGTATCTAATAGAAAGATAAAGAACCAACCAATCAGCTCCTTACTGTCATTTTCACACACAGCATGTAAAGTGACAGAAGCTAATTGGTTGGTACTTTATCTCTCTCCAAGACTTAGTACAACTCCCCCTAGGAGACAAATCAGTTAGATCACACAATGGCTTCCTGTAGCCTGGAAAACCAATCCATAAGAAAGAGCCGGGCAACAATCAGTGTTCAGCAATAACACAGCAGAGAGCGCAAGGGTAGAGTAAGTAGTATGCAACAGAGGGGTCACTGCCAGTTCTGTCTGCTCTGACCAACGTTCAGTAATAGATATAATTCCTTTATACAGTAATTCCTACATTAGCAGCCAAGAGAGAGCAGAAGGTCCCCAGAGTGCTTAATGCAGGAAAAGAAAGAAGTATGAAAGTAGAAAGGATCCCTCGGTGCGTCAGTACAACGGCAATAATACATAGAGCTAATAGTATCAACAGACGTCAACTTATAACAGAGATACCATCTCTATGCCCATCTCTATGCCCAGTTATTATGGCCCATATGGCACCTGGCACACCTGTTGGTCATCACTGTTCTACAACCCATTCTGCTTGAGTGATCACTTACCCAGCAGTAACTCCTCTATGTACAGTTTAAGGGATATTATTGACAGTGCCAAATAATCTGCTCTTCTCTGTTACAGCAACATCTTGAAGGACCCAACCTTAGCCGGACACATTGACGAGTCTAAGTTAAAGCGTCTTCTTGCACCACATAAGATAAGACAGTTTGAGGCTAATTATTTGTCTTATTTAAAAGTAAGTAAGATTACACCTCATTGTTAGGCTTTTCATTTGAAAGTTCCACTGTATTTAATCCTTTATGTGTATGAAATGTCCCGTCATTGCCCATCCTACGGTTCTTTGCTTCTACGCATTAGACGCATGCAATAGCGTGAATATCAGCATACTATATCATGTGACTCTGAATCAGGCTCTGTGCCTCTAATTCATAAATGTCCACACTTTGGCCCATTTTCAATTAGCCGCAATAATTTCACCACCGTCGGCGGAATCTACTTTTTGCCTACATTCTGTGTTTTGGCCGCGGAAAGTTATCGGGCGCGCCCCCGCTATTCGCCGTATTCAATTCCAAAAGACGCGAAAACACGTCCTGGCGATACTCAAACAGGCGAAAAGTGCTGTAAAAAATGGGGAAATCAGCCTGACACCCCCCAAAAGATGCACTAACATTGGGGATCAGTATAGAAGTCCCCGATTAGCCCCCCCTGGTGCTATTTGGGGTACTTAAGTGCTTTCTATTGCCTCTATATAGCGTCTTTGTACAAGTGGTGAAGAATAGCATTAAGCAGTTTTTTAAGGTGAAAGTAAGTAGTCCTGTCAAATTTGGGGTACTTGAAAATGGGTGCAAGCATGGTTTAAAATAACTAAAGTGAAGTTTTAAGTGCCGCCAAAAAGGCACCTTCAGCAAACACCTGCATTCAAAAAAACACCTCCCCCATACTTGCACACCTCCCCCCAAAAGTATGCGAAAAGTCTTCGCAATTGTATACGGTGAAAAGTTTCCGCGTGGCGAAATGACGTCATCCGACTTTTCGCCGCTAAGTGAATACGGGCCTTTGTGTGTGAAAACATAAAAGCCTGTCTTATAAATAGAGATGCGCTTTTGGATTTTAAATCAGAATTGGATTGCAAAAATTACGTGATTTTAGCTGTTTTGAAAAACTTTTGATCAATTAAAAAAAAAACAGATTCAAATCCAAAACCAAAACACTTGAGGGTGGTTTTGCAATACCAAAACCAAAACACCAGCGCACATCTCTGCTTATAAACTAGACCACTGTGGTCACAACAGGCCAAGTCTCCGTTTCCTACTGGGAAAATATCTCAATATAAAAAAGAAAAAGTCAAATCGATTTATTACAGCTAAACAGAAAAAATTCATTATTGTTTTTTTATATCATAAATGGACGAAGGATATAAATCAGAATTTGCAACAAACTCTTCTAGAAAACACGCCACTGTCTAATAATACATTTAAATTGTCTTTGGAAGGAATCTGTGGGGACGTTCATGATCAAAAGTTTAGACCTGGAAGTTGAGCGGTGGAAGAGCGGGAACGAACCAGAAATACTGGGTGATTATTATCACTCCGAGCTACACATCGACATCATTCAGGTAAATACTATTTACTTGTAGCGCTACGAGTCAGCTCATGTGATAATATTGTACACAAGCAATATTATTAGTGTGATAAGCCAAAAAAGCCTTCCCCCAAGCTGTGGATGGCGAGGGGCTGTGCTTTAAAGCAACAGGCTGCACAGAGGAGGAGGTGTAATGTGCGGTCTTTAAGTTAAAAGCCCGCACATTACACCTCCTCCTCTGTGCATTGCAGGGGCTGTGCAGCCTAATGCTATAAAGCGCAGCCCCTGACTGTCCGCCGCTCCAGTCCCTGCGCGCCCAGCAACAGGTAAGTTGGAGGGAGGGGGGCGTTGGAACGATTTTATTTTGCCACCTCCAAAATAAAATTGTGCCGACGTCCTTGCCTCTATGTATGGTCATTGGACTCTTCGGTGGCCTCCAAGATCTTAATAATGTATGGAAGGGCGATCTGCCCTGGTCATATCATGGGATTTAACTTCTCTGTGACTTTTCATAACATGATCATTTGCAGTCAGGTAGCCAAACGCACCACAGGTTCCCATTAGGCGCCAGGGTTACATTTGTGATTAATCCTTTACCCTATGTATAAAATAAATAATAATAATGGTCAAATTGCTTCATTTGCAGTGCTACAACGGTGGGATACAGACAGCAGCAGAGATACAGCTGAAAATTGTTCCCTTTCTGGTGCTGGAGTTGGAGGATTTCCTGAAAAGGTAAGGAATGCTGAGTGTATACAATCAGTGGTGAGTGTGTGACTGTGTGACAGCTGGAGTAACACGGGGGCTCTGCTTCTGCTTTCAGCTATTATAGAGCCACTAGTCTCATGGCTTTAAGGAACCGTCAACGTACCCAGTTGAAATGAACTATTTCAATGTGACTGTGCCGTCAGGTGTGTTGTAATGAAAAGCATATGTGAAAAAGAAATATCCTAAAATACTGTATAACCTTAATAGATAAATTACTTGACATTAAAAATCTGATTCTGCGATCTTAGTGGAATATTTATTAACAATGTTTTGCGCTAAGGGCCTGGTTCAGCTTTGGAAATACATAATATATATAAAATATAGCACGGAACTGATCATCTTGGTGACACCATGCTGCACTGCAGGTGGGGCAGATTTAAAACTTGCAGAGAGATTTAGATTCGGGAGGGAGGTGTCCAAATTGACATCTAAAGTGCAGTGTAAAAATAAAGCTGTGCAGTATTTGTGGGCTACATTCAAAAGCAGCCAGTATTTATCCCACATGTAAAATAAAATGTATGTATTTACACCCCTTGCATGGCAACATGGTTTGTCTAGGTTCATAGTTGCTTGCTATATCTTACTCTATTCCCAAAGCTGAATCAGGCCCTAAATCCTCTAAAAACAGCCATTTTCTGAAGATTCCTGCTATATATATGGTTCCTGTATGTAGGAGGGGGGAGACTACATCTACGAATGCAGTACGAATGCTGGGTCCAAGCCAGGAAGCAGGGCCGACTCTAGGGGTGTTCGGCCAGTGCGGTTGAACAGGGACGCTACCTATAGAGGGTGGACCCCTCCCCAACATCCCGATTTCAGTACAGTACTGTCCCGCTGTTCCACCCGCGGGCTGAAGTGGCCCGCGGTTGGTCAAATTGGGAGGTTAGGGATCCCCACCACCGCAGCTGTGCGGCGCTGCCGGACCCCGGAGTCTGAATGGACGCTGCACGCATGCGTGCGGCATCCATTTAGTGATGGGAGAGGGGCTGGGGGAAGCCCAGCTAGTGAGGCTCCCCCCAGCCTGACGTCATTTGGAGGCGTGCTATGCAGAATAACGTCACGTAGGGGGCGTGGCCTATGGTGATTAGGTCACACCCCCATTTTCGGTCGCCCGTGGCTTTGCCGCACGTGATGATGGGGCGCACTGTAAAGTTCTGGCACAGGGGGCTCCAACCCCTGGAGCCGGCCCTGCCAGGAAGTAATGCGATCCCATAAGCAATCACTCTACTTTTTACACTTCATCAGAGTGTCCCTACCTTTGTTTTATGGTACATTGCCCAGATAGATAATCTTATTGCAGTGATATGCAATGCAAACAAATTATCCAGGGTGAAATGTGAATAAAGATAAACACCCTTTTTTAGTGTTGTTGTTCATTTTTAGTTGCGGTTTCACACACAGCTCAGTCTTTAACTTTCCTTATGCTTCGAGATCATGACAAATTTTTTTGAAAACCATCGACCAGTTACGTGACTTTTGGTATTGCATCCGACTCAGAATAAGCCCCAATCTCAGCCTTTAGCTGTCTTTTGAATGGTAGACCAAGCAAAGTTCTGATTGGTTGCTATGACTTTGGCGCTGCTTTCAGCAATCTTACTAAATAACTGTCAGTCTGCGGGGGAGGGATTTGGTGGAACCAGTGTGATCTTGGCACAGGTTTTTTTTTTCCAAATAAATTGTAATTATATAATAAATTGTATTATATTGTAATTGAATCAGAGGCTGTGAATTTTACATTGTTTTATATCACATCTTGAAAACAAAGATCGTACTCGTCGAGTGCGATATCGCCGCATACACAAATCGTGATGTGTGTATGAGGCTTAAGTGTCAAAAACTGATTTTATAAGATAAACTATGACCTTGAGAATCAGGTACCACGGTAATTGCTATTGTAGTTCGACAATACAATATTCTGTATCTTTTTCAGATATAAGAGGCTGTTTGGGGAGTACTTAGAGAAAAACAAAACTCAGGCTTTCTACAGAGCTATCTGTATCACCAACATCAACTGCTGCCTACACTTCAGGTACAAATAGGAGTCATGTCCTCTGAGATATCCGGTGTGAGACTGTGTTGGGGAGTAACATTCATGCTTCATAAATTAGTCATTCATTACTTCTGTAATATATTATGGATAATTGAAATAAATCTATCTATCTATCTATCTATCTATCTATCTATCTATCTATCTATCTATCTATCTATCTATCTATCTATCTATCTAGATAGATAGATAGATAGATAGATAGACAGATAGATATGACTCATATCTATCTGTCTATCTATCTATCTATCTATCTATCTATCTATCTATCTATCTATCTATCTATCTATCTATCTATCTGTCTGTCTGTCTGTCTGTCTGTCTGTCTGTCTCATATCTATCTGTCTGTGCTTAAATATCGAGCACTTTTCAATATACATACTGTACTAAATATTGTGCTTGAAGTCTGCTTGGGGTATTCTGTAAAAGATCATATTATATATGTAATGGCTGAAAACAGAGCAAAATATCTTTCATGTACACGTGTCGACATACTGTACATCTTATCTCCGTGTGCTACAAGTCACGTTAAATATAACGCAGTAGCGCCGTGCGACGGGGTAGCGCTAAGTGTCTTTCCTTGCAACTTTTTACCTTCAAATGAGTCTTCTTCGCAAAGTGATGCGAAATGCTATGTTACATTGTCAGCGGCTGTGACACTGTAACGTAGCGTTTAGCATGCAGATACACCCACGGTCGCACACAGATTATAGGCATGCTGCCGCATATCATTTAAATCAGCAGAAGCTGCTTGTGCGTCCACATTTGAAGGTAAAAAGTCGCACGAAAAGACGCTCGGCACTACCTAGTCACGCCAAGGTATAACGGAACTAGAACGGCGGTTCAACACGCCAGGAAGTAAGATGTATGTGGACACATCTGTAACTACAATATTTACAGTTTAGATACAATGTATCGTGAAGCTACTATAGTACAGGTTACCTACAATATATATCATGATGATGCTACAGTAATTACAGATTACATATAATGTGTTGTGATGATACTACAGTAATTGCATACAATGATACACTTGTCACCCACTCATGATGCAAAAAATAAATACATTTCACTGCGTTGATATACCGGAATCTAATCACACTTAATTAAAGTTAGTGCAAAAATATATTAAAATATTTATTCAGATTAAATTAATAATGACATAAAAACAATCATATAACACATACAGAAAAAGGAAAAATAAATAAATAGGGAGATTAGCAAATAAAAATATATAAAAATAGTACAAATTCCAATTAGCATATATACCCATACATAGGACCTCATTCAGAGTCGATCGCTTGCTGCAAGCGATCGCTCTGAATGAGGGCGGCCACTTACTTTTTTAAGTACCACCTTCTGGTCGATCGCTAGCCTGTGGGTTACCACCCACAGCTCTAGCGACCGACCAGGGTGATGGTCGCGATGGTCTTCACCATCGCGACCATCGGGGCTTACGACCAGACCCTAAGGTTGGGTGTGGGCTCTCGTAAGCCCCAGGGAACTTCCTGCTGAGGTCACCCCCAAACGTCAAGCGTTCCGACTGGAACGCCTCCGTTTGGCCGGGCACCGCCCCTGGACCGCCCAGCAAACGGGGCGAGCTGTCACTCAACATCGACAGCCCGCTCCGTCTGCTACGAGACCCCTAGCGACGGAGCGCCCGTCGCTAGCCGGGTCTCGCGCATGCGCACGATGGAGCCGGCTCCGTCGTGCGCATGCTCTGTGGGGACCATCGACCCGGTTGCGAGCGCATCGGCACTTGCGACCGGGTCTGAATGAGACCCATAGACTTCCTCATGAATCAATTGGTGTATTAACTCAGAGCTGATCAGGCTCTGGCTAAAAGTAAACAATGTATCTCATGAATTAGTTCCAAGTACAACTGTTATCCTTTAGTCATCAGTAATAATGTAGCAGTCTCACAATCGATACAAAAATATATTTAAAAAAGTGTAACTGGTACTTGGTCTCTCAGTCAAAAAAAGAGCATATACTCTTTCTAGGGATTCTTAGAAACATGTATCCAAGCTCAATTTGGAAATAGTCCCAGTGATCATGTATTATGGTGCATACACACGGTCAGATTTTCTGTCAGATCTGAATGATAACGATTTTAAAAATCGTTTAATCATTCATATCTGATAGAAAATCTGACATGTGAGCCTGCAACGATGACCGATGCGCGTTCCGATGGTCAGATAATGATATCTGACATCTGATGTGTTTGCATTTAGATTTGGATGATTCCATTCATTTTAATACAGTCTGAAATCGTTCAATCGTTCATCTGACATATCTGACCGTGTGTATGCACCATTACATATGTTTAGACATATCTTTACACCTCTATTTTGGTCCCGCCTATAAACGGAGCTCATAATGGGCCTAATTCAGCTGTGCATGCAGTACTTATGTTTGAGCAGTTGAGCGATTATTTGCTATGTGCATGCGTGAACCAATGCGTTGCATGGCGTAGATATTTACATACGACTTGAGATGGTATCTGCGATCCATGGGCGTTTAAGAGTCGAGACTGGGAGGTAACGACATTTGCATATTTTCTCACTTGCAAATCTGTGAGAAATCACAGCTGCGCATAAACTGCGCATACCTCCGTGTGAGGCCCAATGTCACCAATTTTGTATGACAGCAGCCTATAAACGTGGACCCAGAGTACCACGAATATCATCTAGCGACAGTGTTGTCAGTTGTCACTAATGATTTCTTCAGATGTACTCTTACACATACTGTCTCAGCATGCCAGATGGCAGCCCCCACTATATGGAGCTAACAGGAATGCGAATACATTCCCTTGTGCTATATTTACTAAATTCTTATCTTATTGTTTTACAGGGAATTTATTACACACAAAGACTCAAAGCTTGAGACCCGAGTACAGGCGGCCATGCTGTCCATCATTGCCGAGTTGGAGGAACTTATTTATGATGCACTATGTCAGGATCTGTTTGTGGAGCTGAAGGTAACGTGAGGGAGCAGCACAGGGTTATGTGCTAACAGTAAATCCGGGATTATGACTGTGGGGATGATTTACGGTTCTGTTATGCACTAAGGATTTCTATCTGTCTAGTCTTATTTCCGGAAGATGTCCCAAGGAAATGGTCTGTGCAGCCACCAAGCCATGACAGACATCATAAGAGTCACAGACAAATATTTGTCACCGTTCAAGACGCTCTGTACCCCATGCTACAAGGTAAAACATCGTTTATTCTTCAATTTCTGATTAATGAGTTCAGATGTTATTCCTCCAAGAAAATACATTGGGCCTAATTCTGAATTGCACAAGTCCGAATGGTGTTGCCGTTCAAGATTGTTTTGGCAAACGGCGCAAGCTTTGTGGCGTACATATGCAACTTTGGTCATTATGAGTCGAATCAAGCGACTCTCACTGATGGCTGAATTGGCATTTTTGTGTGGTAACTGGGCAACAGTTAGGAGAGGCTTCTCCCGGGTGCGTTGTGGGCATGTAGACCGAGGAGCAAACTATTCTGAGTTGTGCGCATTCAGCGAGCACGCCATTTACAGTCGCATCTTCTTTACCGAGCGTGGGGCAGGTGTGGGTGCTGTTACTACAGGTGGTGGCTGCTCTTATGGCCAGGCTGCTGTGGGTGGAGCTGTCACATATATGTGAAATTCAAAAAACAAGCATATATTCCCATAGAACTTCTGGGCATCGATGGCATCAAGATTTTTGAACATGATAAGGGCCTTATTCATAAAGAGGAGCAGGCAATGCAGATGTTGATGGAGTTGAGCGATTTTGTTTTTTGCTACTTTGTATGCATGAAAAACCCTAAAACTCCCAACGGCGCCTGCGTTCCACAGAGTGTATGCCTAAAGGCGCTGCTGTGATTGAGACACACAGGGTTTAGTAGCATACCCCATATGTACTAAGCACAGGAATGCGAGGCATTCTGGGGCTTCGTCCCGATGGGTAACGCCATCTTCAGGTGGCGTTAACCAATAGAAGTCTATGAGCTTCTTTTTGGTAAGCCCAACCTGAGAAGGATCCAATCGTATCTCTCCCATCACCCCCTGCGGCTCACGGCCTTCTGCGCATTACTGATTTCGTTTAACTTTTTCAATGGATATCAGATGTAGAAAGAAGAAGCAGACAAGGTAGATTAGTTTTAAACTTCGGGGTAAACACACAGTTGGCAAAACTGCCAGAGGAAGGATTTCCCAATGAGACCTTGAACAGTGTCCTGTTATGTCCTAATCAAACTTTCATTTGCATAAGGGTCACTTGCTGCCAGCAGGAAAAGGAGGAAATAGATATAAATATAACTAAATAACTACAATCCATTATCCAAGTGAGGTGAATGTCAGGGCTATGGGCAACGTGTTCACCAAAATACTGTTTGGGTAGATGGCACTGCAGTGTGCAGTGCCAGGTGTGCCCAGCAGATGGCAATAACATACATAGGTGTACTTGAAATGTTTATTTCAGACCAGTGCTTTCCATTTTATTCCGATGAAATTTCTGTTATGTTCATGTGCTTGTGGGACAAATTTTATGTTAAAAGGAAAAGGCACACCTGGATTACAGGCCACCAGTTCCACAGACCTTGATGAGACTATTGTAGAAAGTTGTACTAAGTTATAGACTATTTTACAGCTCTCTGAAAATCCTGCACCCACTCTGCGCTTAGCCAGGACTACACTCTGCCCTACTCCTCCCGTTAGTCCGGGCACATTTCTGCACCTCTGCAAATGCCACCAACTTGATCTGTCAATCTATGCGGTAGCATTAAAGATGATAATGAATTGTTCCTTCACAGTTTTATTGATATGACCTATTGGTGTAGAACCTCGGTGATTACAATAGATGTGAAATGGAGGTTAGTCAATTCATGGGGTCCTTAACCAAACTTGCAGGTTTATTTGGTAACAGACACAGTGGTGAGTGCTGTACACAGGGGTGCCAGTATCAGCGGTAATGCAGGTAATATACAGCGGTAATCGGTCTCACCTCTTAGTAGCTAAGCACTACACAGGTACTAGGACCATTTTACCCATCATTGTATTTCTGCAATGAACTAGAAAAAGTTTCAAATTGTTTTCCGGTTTTGTTTTTTAAGGATATGATCAGCAAAATTCATAAACACCTGGTTAAGGAATACCTGACGCGGCTCCTGAAGAAGAAAGTCAGCCACAAGAACGCAACCCAGCTCCAAACGCTGGCCAATCAGATCAGCGAGAATGCCAAACTCATTGATGAGTTCTTTGCTTTTCACGTAAGCAACAAAATGCATCGCAAACTGTATCTGGGCTGGACGGACAGTTTATAAACGTTTGAGAAAATTGTATCTAGACAATATTGGGATGATGCGGAGCTCAACGCAAGCCGGCTGTAATTGCTTCCCGCGTTGCGTATGTTAAACTAAATGAGTATATTCAGAGTTGTACCAGGTTACCCCAGCCGTACGCTTGGTTCCAATCGGTGGAGGCTCCATCGGTTGGGTCTACAGCACAGTCCAAAATTCAATTAGGGGAGCTAAACCAACTGCCACCCCAACAGCTGACAAACATCGCCGTCCTGGACTCGCTGGCAGTTGGTGCAGCTCCCTTATTTGAATTTTAGACTGAGCCTCAGCCCCCACCTCTGGAGCCGCATGCGAAGAATGAAGACACGTGAAATGTACAACTCTGCATCAGTCCCTAAAGAACAGCTGGGAGAGAGTGCACTTCAGATGAGAGCAGATTTATTACCTTATGCTAATGCAAGGATCTGTACCAGTGGCGGATTTTACCTACGGGCAGCAGCTACCCCCATTAGAATCCGCCAGCCCCCAATGTCCACTCTAAAGTCTAAACAGCACTCCCATTGGTTATTATAGCAGAAGCAATGCCTGTTTGGGTCCTGTAGATGGACCTTATTACAATGCTTTGGAAGTGTTGTCCTTGTGTCAGCCTTCCTACAGTCCATACAGATCCACAAATCATTCCTTCCATCCTCCTGAGCAAGCTTTGGCTGTTTGTTTAAGAAATTCCAAAGACTTTTGTTGATACAGAGTGTGAATGTGGCTGCCCCCTAAGGAAAGCTGAGACATCTTAAACACGCCGGTCAGTACTCTGCAGTTTCATGGAGGCTTCATACAAAAAAAAGCAACAGATTATTTTACTTGATGAAAAGTAGGAATGCAACTACTGACTACTTACATTCCTCAAGTTCCAGTTACTAGTACAAACAACGATAAGGGTTGGTATGTATTACCTTCTTATTATATATTATTATTTTATAGAACTCAGAGGAGGACTGGCTGAAACCTGCAGTGCTGACGGTGGCGGAAATTGTACGGCTTCAGGACTTGAGCGCAATCCAGCTGGAAGTAGCGACGCTGGTCCAAGCATACCCAGATATACGGTGAGAATACTAGATCTCGGTCCTCTCACGCATTGTATTGTATTAGGAACCTCGTTCAGGGGTGGACGCAAATGTCGCGACAATATGCAAAAGTCACAGGCGGCGTCTTGTGTAAAAAGATGTCCACTGTCGGCTATTGATATCTGCTGGATGCTTTTGAAGGTGCAGCATCGGATTAACATCGGGACCAATCGGTCACAGCATCGGACATCTGAGTAATCCTCAGGTTACCGTACTTGTGATGTCTGGCAAAACTACGGTGCTGGGGCCAGGGAATCTGCACCCAAGGACACAGCCACTGATATCGGCATGCCCCCAAAACAGAGATGACATACCCCCATTTTCCGGAACGCTCCCTGTCTCCCCAGTGTCCAGAGCACTCTGACTGGTGTAGCAGTAACATCGCAGTACATGCGCATTGCAACCCAGAGCATGAGCAGCTCCAAAACCATCGGTCATTTGCAACAGAGGGCCTGATTCAGACCCGATTGCAAGCGGGTTGATGGTGGCCCAGTGATGTCAGTGAGAGAGCTTCTGGCTCTATTAGAGCCAGAAGCTCTCTGGGGCTTGCGGCCATGAGACCCTACCACAAGGGTCTTGTCGCAAGCCCGATGGTCGCAATGGTCTTGACCATCGCGACCATCATCCTGGCCGCTCGCAATACCTATGTGTGATCACGCACAGCTATGCGAGCGGCCAGGAGGCCGCAATTAAAAAACCCGCGCCTGCCCTGATTCAGAGCGAGCGCTCGCTTTTTGCGAGCGCCTCTGAATCAGGCCCACAGTCAGGATTGCAGAATCAGGCCCTCAATCGACGCCTTTTGATTATCCGAGGTGTCGCCAATGTTAAAGTGGGTGAAGATGATATGTAGCCATTCAGATCTAAGGAATGTTAAATTCGGCAATCCTGCGGGAGGGGAATGACCTGGGCAACTGTGTGTTCTTGCTCTCCTAACGCCAACCTGAGAGAGCTTCTGCAGAACAGGCGGGAGTGCGAATGAATATACCGTGGCCCCTTTGATATGTAGGCTGACGTAATACGGAGTCATTGAACACACCCGTTATGGCTCTTTACCCCTTGATAGATAGCGGATGGTGTCACCATTGTATATTGTTTTTCAAAGACTAAAAATTAAATTTACCTTTAAGAAAAAAAAAGAAAAGAAAAATAAAACCCCAGACAAATATTCTGTTAAACAAAACCCGCGTTCAAGAAACTCACAAATTTGGGGGCGTTCTCCTGGACTGTAGGCAGAGTATAACACCCTCCCAGATTGCATCACCATGGCCACATCCGCTGCTGTATGACGGCAGGAACCCTGGTACTGCACAGTGGGGCTCTGGGCTAAGATGGTGGGAATGGCATCACCCCGTCCACTGCACTTGCCGCTTAGATCTGCCCAAGTACTGTATGCTTTATTTTCATTTTGGATAAAACAGAAAAAAGTGACCAAAAAATACAATACAGTAGTGGCACATTTACTAACTCAGAGCTTAGATGCGAGTAAGTGATACTGTGCTACAGCCAATACTGAGAATTGCAATCAGAACAGGAGAACTCTTACACTTAGAGGCCTGATTAAGAGTTGCACGCTAGTCTGATGCACATGAGGTCACATTGCACGCTCGGATATATATGCGTACCTTCGCCTATATCCAGAGATGTCTGCACCTAGAGTATCCGGCCGCACAACCCCTATGCATCAGTTTGTGAAAGTAGCCACCCTTACTATCAGCGCATATTTGTCAGGGACGTGCAGTCAGGGTTGGCACTCCAGAGATTTGATATAAAAATGACTAGAATAATACAAAGAAGATATTTATAACTTATAAACAACTTCTTTGGTTATTGTAATCATTTTTATAGTTAACACTCACCAGCTTTGTGGAGCTCCCTGGGACTGCAGGGAGATGAGAGATGAGGTTGGAACAGTCAGACACTGCTTTCAGAGCTGGGGGGGGTGGGTGTTCACGGGCAGTAAGCTGCACAGAGAGAGAGCTAATAGAGGCATGCCTCTGAGTATGGGGGTGTGCCTTGAGCACTGATGGACACCTTGAAAGTGTCATGTGACCAGGAAGTGCACTGCAGTGAGTAGAGATTGGATCTCAGTCAGCAGCAGCAAGAGAAGACACAGTGATACAGGTAGGAGAATCAATGGACACTGAAGCTTAGTCTAGTGAGGGGAGAGTTACAGTGAGTAGGGGGTGAGACAGGCTCCCAGCACTCAGACCCGTCTCCATGTGTGCCTCCCCAGCCATTGACCTCACATCACGTCCCAGCTCTGTACTTGGTGCAAGAGATCAGACTAAAACCAGATGGATTTGTGCATATGCTCATCTCGGAATAGCCCACAATTCCCACTGCCTGCCCACAACAGGACCCCATAACACTTAGCCTGTGTGTGAACGTCCGTTGCCAACCAGTGACACTCTCTCTTCCACGCGTGGGGACGCGACTGAGGTGCTTACGACTCCTAATGGCCCTTAGTTGCTCAGAGTTGTATGTGCTTGGCTGGGACACAAAACGGACTTGTAAGTCTGAGTCCGACCCTCACTGTGCAGTTGGAAAAATATGAACATAAGAAAATGTCAATTAGAAAATATCGGAACCACCTCTGTAAAGAAAACCTTCTAAAATATCGGTCACATAAGGCAAAACGTTGGGCGTATCTAACTCACAAAGATACCATTTCACTAAGTGATACAGATTCCGCAGATTCTGCAGAAACCACCGGGACTTCTCCCAACAAAATCATTCCAGATGGCAAAGGAATGACACAAATCAGAGTCCGCTTTCCGGGAAAATCTAGTCTTTCTTGGAAGTGAAGCGTAAGCCTTAATTGTCCCCCCGTCAAATTGCCAGATGAAACACTTGTCTGGATTTTGTATCCTCTACACAGACCCCTCATTTCCTTATTCTTGGCACAGTTTATTTAAACCAAGTGCTCAAGACATGTGCAGAAATAGACTCCACCAATGCAAATAAATTAGCCGTCAGTTATGTTAGTTTTTTTAGTTTTTTTTTAATTAGAATTGTAGCTTTTAGCTGTAGTACTTGTATTCCTGCAATTCTGGCACATTGCGATTACTTACAAGACTTGTCAGTGACAATACAATTGCAGGGACTAATAAATGTTGACTGAACTGGGGGTCTGAGTCAGGTTGGTTCGCAAGGCTGCGTTCGCACGCACCCGGGCGATGTTTGCATTATACGCATGCATCGCAGTGCGCGTACCAGGCAGTGCGATCTGGAATGCGATTGCAGCCAGTGCGCTGACCCATCACTCAATGATTGACAGGAAGCGCCGTTTGTGGGTTGTGCCCGGGGTGTGGTGGTGTGAACGCAGGCGTGTCAGTGCGTTCGAACGCCATTGCAGGGGCGTGCATAAATTATTCACAGTGAACCCATACGCAGCCTGAGTACTCACTGCATGCAGGACGTTTAGCTACTTCTGCGGCAAGGTCATGTCAGCCACAAGTGTGCGTGCAGCTCCGATGTTAGTCGATGTTACCGATGATTTCACATACTTGCACATTAGTACGGATGTGAGAAGTAGGTAAGGGGCGGCATTATGTAGTGCTGGGCATCTGCATCTTGTGCTGGGATGGCAGTGCGAATGCATTCATTAGGATATTTTCGTAGCGGCCGGTTGCGTGGGAACGCAGCATTGTGATCCAACCTGAACCAGGCCCTGAAACCACAAAAAGCTGCTGCAAGTTATTACATATTTTTCTTAAAGAACATTCCCAGTTTTCTATATCAGATTATTCCTAGGAGCGTCCTGACTGTTGTTTAATATCATGCCCTCCAGCCGATTTGCTCTTAGCGACCATGCTAATATTTACTACTCAGACAATTGCTTTGTAATGCATTGATCCATTTCAAGTTATTAATAATATTGTCCTTCCAAAATTAATATTATGGCCCGTAGTGTCGCTGTAACACCTCTTTTACACTGGCCAAATAACCCGGGTTATTGCCGTGGCAACCCGGGTCACTCGTTAGTGGAAAAGGAGCCAGGGTTGGATTCCTGGGTCAAGTGACCCGGCAATCCAATCTGGGTTGAACACGGGAATCAGGGCCGGCTCGAGGCATGTTCGACCAGTGCGGTCGAACAGGAGCTCCACCCTATAGAGGGCGCACCCCTCCCAGCCATTCCCGAAGTGTCCCGTGGCGATGCCAGCCCTAGGGAACAAAAATGGATGCCACGCGCATGATTGCGACATACATTCAGTGCAGGGAGAGAGAGCGGGGGGCAGCCCAGCTACTGACATAGTGCTGGGCTTGCCCCCAGCCTGACGTTAATGGGAGGTGTGCCATACAGGCACGTCCCCAAATAGCGTCATTTAGGGGGCATGGTCTATGGTAATTAGGCCACTCCTCCTTTTCGGTTGCACGTGAGATTTGGGCCGTCTGGGTCCCTCGCCGCACAGGATGCGGCTCCTGGTGGGGCAGGCCCTGACGGGAATTACTTGTGTGACCGACCTGGGTCCAGTTAACACCCTATGGTGATCCGGCTCACTGTGCAATAACCTAGGTGTAAATGGGTTTCAAGCCGCTGTGACGTGGCTTAAAACCTGTGTTCAGTGACCTTGGCTGGATCTGAGAATTTTATGTAAAAGTGGTATCATAGAGATCAAGCTGCCTGCCATATATTTTATCAGTGACATCTGCAGGTTGTAAAAAAAAGTACTGTATTCCAATAAAAATAAATTAGGAAGGGCAAAAATACAAATATATTTTCAAAAAAGGGTATGTGTTTTTGCAAATAATATACAATTTTATATTGCACAACGCCTAAAAATCTTGTGAAGACATGACTAACCAGGTTTCTTCTATCCACAGGAATAAGCAAGTTGAAGCCATTTTGTATATAAAGGGGAACCTTACACGGCAGGAAACAAAATCTATCATGAAGATAGTGGACAGCATTGAGCGGATCATTTCTGACAAACCCAGGCTGTTCGAGCTAATAAAAAACCCGTAACGCACCCAAGAACAATAACATTTATACCTGTTCATGATATTTATTGAAAAGGATCCAGTTTACATAAGATGCTGTGCAAGGGTCCACATCCTCGCCTGTTTTCACGTTATTTATGGTCAACATTTCAAAATATGGGACACCACAGAGTCCACCGATGGGACACAAACCTCAGTACAATTACCTTTCCATTACTGCTCTTATTGCACTTCGGCTACAAACTGTGCTTGATAATAAACTGCTTCCGAATAATAAATGGGCCCCTCAAGCTACACTTCCTAAAGGGGCCCTTTGTACAGGAGTCTGCTGCCTGACAATGGTGCGAACAATTGAGGAACTTTGCAGGAAGTCACATAACTTTGACTATTTGTGTACTGTATTTTATTGCTGTTATTTTATTTTTTATACTCCAGACATAAAAGAATGTAAGTAGTATTGTGTTTTGCCATAGTATAAGGAAGTCTCCTTTATGGATTTAGCAAATGAAGAAGAGATAACCTTGATGAATGAGGCAAGCCTTCTTCTTTACAGACTCCCTCTATGTGCTCTCTGTTAATTCTTCTCCGAGAAAGAGAAGGTGGGGGGGTGCCCAAACCATCCGAAGGGGTGTGGCTGGGCCTCCTTGGTGGACCATGGCCCCCAGACCAGGGTACTTTGCAACCCCCACACTCTCAGCCCAGCATCCATATTCACTAAGCAGTAGTCAGGTATGAACTAGAGCATGTTGGACAATTAAATCAGATGCATTCTCTCATATGCCATTAATGGGACACAAAGGAGATTTTATAATCACTGCATGAAATCTACAGTATTAAACTGGTCACACACCGGATGCCCAAGATGACAGCAGCCCCAAAGCGGCGATACGGAGCCAACTTCCATTTACCAACATGCCGGATTATGACCCGATCAATTTTGTTCTACTGTTATGCATCAGGGTAATTGTCCAGTCATACGTAATGCATTATTGGGGCAATGAGCTGCAGTATGGCAGAGTATGACCAGCATCATATAGGTAATGTAAGCAATAATTCTAAAGGTTTATTAACAGGGGTAATAGAAATAATACACACTTGCTAAATTTATTATGCTCAGACGCATATCAGAATTTGTTTTCTTTATGTTTTATATTTTGTATGTTATCTTTGTTTGTGTTATATTTTGTGTTATCTTTGTGTTAGATTTTGTGTGTTATCTTTGTTTGTGTTATATTTTGTGTGTTATCTGTGTTAGATTTTGTGTGTTTTGTTTGTGTTATATTTTGTGTGTTATCTGTGTTAGATTTTGTGTGTTTTGTTTGTGTTATATTTTTAAATATGTTTATTTGAAAGCAAATGGCTGAGTTATAATTAGCCAGCTTAACTTGGGACGGACTGATGCAAATGATGGCAAAAAATGTTGTACAGTTACAGTATGGTTTCTTATTTTGCACATAAATCTTCAATTTTTTTTCAAAAATTGTGTCTGGCGTGATTTAAAAAAAAAAAACATTTACTTGATGCTTTAACAATGAGGCAAGCGGCTACAGACTTGAATTTGTTTTTAAATTAAGCATGCACGTATTTTTTTTTTCTTAAAAGTGGCTTCCAGTTGTACAGTAAAGGCCTTTCATTCACTAACTGATAGCAGCCTTTCCTTTAACTTTTACATAACTTTATTTTTGAAGCTGCGTTTCATGCTTTAAGCAATGCCGTTATACCATAAGGTAAGTCAACTTTAACTGCCTTTGGATATGACACATAATCGCTATGCTCTATGTGTTAGATAAAGTCGCACGTGTCATATGGAAGCCAAATGATTAAAAAGCATGCTTATGGGAAAAATATAGAAAAGTAAAGTATACACAAATTAGTATTTCGCGTGATTAAACGCTTTTACGTTTTCCTGGTTTCGATATATTATTTTCCCTGAATGATTTTTAAAATGTAGAACTTTTTAAAGTGTTAAAAAAAGTTTAAAAAACTTCTTAGTACCTCCAGCATGACCCTCACTTCTCCATAGAGAGTACAATATTTGGAAGTAGACACAAATTAGCGAAGTTAAATCTAATTGAAACTCATTTGGGTGTGAATCCATCCTTTAATGATCACTGCTGAGAGTGATTGTCTATCTCTCAATTCTCTACATTAGTGTCTTTTAGATCACAAATTTGTGATTTTATGTATTTTTTGTTGTACATTTCTCAAAGTGTGTCCAACTCAAAATTCAATAATATTTCAACCCATGGGCATAACTACCACAGGTGCAAGGGCTGCAGCTGCTATGGGGCCCAGAGCTTAGGAGGGGCCCATCTTCCTTGTCAAAGTTATATGTGTTCTATACATTTTTGACCATTGGGTGGTACATAGGGCCCCTTACACACTTTTGCTATGGGGCCTTCAAATACCTAGTTATGCCCCTGTAATTCAACCTTAAGCAAAAAATTGTATAAGGTTATGAGGAGGGGTGGATCCAGGAGGGGGCGAACAGGATCCGCCTCTCCCACCACAAAATTTCTCTCCAGCCCACTAACACTGGCCGCTACAGTATATAGCAGAGTATCGGCACATCAGGCTGGGAGAGCGAGGAAAGGCTGCTATATGCTGGTCTGGGGAGGGTCTCCCTGCCTGATGTGCCACTGCACTGCTATATAGAGACCAGTAGAGAGCGCCCTCCCCCCAATCCTGGATCCACCATTGGTTATGCCCAGCTATAGCATAAAGATGCGCCCTGACAGTTGAACACCATTGGTGGTATATATCAAAGCTGGTAGAGAGATGAAATTGAGAGAGAAAAAGTAATAACCAGGGCCGGCAACAGACATCTCTGAACACCCCTCCCCTTCTTCAATCCCCCTCAAAACCTCCACCACACAATCCACACATCCCTCCAAAATTCAGTAAAGTAAAAAGACACGGTCAATGACTTACCCACACAGCATGGGATAGTGGATCTTGAGGTGCTGCAGCGCTGATGGAACTTGCAGCTACCTACTGTCACTGTCTGCGCCTGGCAACAGTCAGGTGCACTGCGGCACCTGTTCCTTCCTCCCTGCTCAGACGTGGCGGTAGGACACAGGGAAGGACCGGTGCTGCCAGGGCAGTTTCTAGGGTCTGAGGCTCCCAGTGCGAGCAGTCAAAATGCGCCCCCCCCCTCGAAGCAGTAATATTGTGGAGTGGGCGTGGTGTCATCATGAGGGTATGTGGTATCACAGTAAGGTAGCGTGATCTAGAAAGACCACAGAATGTCAGCCACTGTGACTACTGAGTACAGGGGTGTCTAACCTGTCGAAGGCAAAGCGCTGAAAAATATATGTTGCTAAACAAAAGACAGACAGCATGCGCGTGCCGGAGGCGCGTGCTCAAAAAATGGGGTGTGGCCTAGCTGTCACAAGCCCACGCTGCAATTCTGTGTGCATGCCTTTGGTGTGACATTTGCAGAAGTATGACATTGCATCACACTCGTTTTTAGTCGCGTTGGGAGCGAACCCAGGACATTCAAAATACAAACCAGATCCACATAAAATACACTGTAATAAGCCAGATCCACATAAAATACACTGTAATAAGCCAGATCCACATAAAATACACTGTAATAAGCCAGGTCCACATAAAATAAACTGTAATAAGCCAGGTCCTCATAAAA
Source organism: Taudactylus pleione (assembly GCA_031769625.1). Classification (NCBI taxonomy): domain Eukaryota; kingdom Metazoa; phylum Chordata; class Amphibia; order Anura; family Myobatrachidae; genus Taudactylus; species Taudactylus pleione. The sequence continues at coordinate 3,069,150 of JAUIMM010001622.1, forward strand.
TACACTGTATTAAGCCAGGTCCTCATAAAATACACTGTAATAAGCCAGGTCCTCATAAAATACACTGTAATAAGCCAGATCCACATAAAATATACTGTAATAAGCCAGATCCACATAAAATACACTGTAATAAGCAAGGTCCTCATAAAATACACTGTAATAAGCCAGATCCACATAAAAGACACTGTAATAAGCCAGGTCCACATAAAATACACTGTAATAAGCCAGGTCCCCATAAAATACACTGTAATAAGCCAGATCCACATAAAATAAACTGTAATAAGCCAGGTCCTCATAAAATACACTGTAATAAGCCAGGTCCTCCTAAAATACACTGTAATAAGCCAGGTCCTCATAAAATACACTGTAATAAGCCAGATCCACATAAAATACACTGTAATAAGCCAGATCCACATAAAATACACTGTAATAAGCCAGGTCCTCATAAAATACACTGTAATAAGCCAGATCCACATAAAAGACACTGTAATAAGCCAGGTCCTCATAAAATACACTGTAATAAGCCTGGTCCACATAAAATACACTGTAATAAGCCAGGTCCTCATAAAATACACTGTAATAAGCCAGATCCACATAAAATACACTGTAATAAGCCAGGTCCTCATAAAATACACTGTAATAAGCCAGATCCACATAAAATACACTGTAATAAGCCAGATCCACATAAAATACACTGTAATAAGCCAGGTCCACATAAAATAAACTGTAATAAGCCAGGTCCTCAAAAAATACACTGTAATAAGCCAGGTCCTCATAAAATACACTGTAATAAGCCAGGTCCTCATAAAATACACTGTAATAAGCCAGATCCACATAAAATACACTGTAATAAGCCAGATCCACATAAAATACACTGTAATAAGCCAGGTCCTCATAAAATACACTGTAATAAGCCAGATCCACATAAAAGACACTGTAATAAGCCAGATCCTCATAAAATACACTGTAATAAGCCAGGTCCACATAAAATACACTGTAATAAGCCAGGTCCCCATAAAATACACTGTAATAAGCCAGATCCACATAAAATAAACTGTAATAAGCCAGGTCCTCATAAAATACACTGTAATAAGCCAGGTCCTCCTAAAATACACTGTAATAAGCCAGGTCCTCATAAAATACACTGTAATAAGCCAGATCCACATAAAATACACTGTAATAAGCCAGGTCCTCATAAAATACAATGTAATAAGCCAGGTCCTCATAAAATACACTGTAATAAGCCAGGTCCACATTAAATACTCTGTAATAAGCCAGGTCCACATAAAATACACTGTAAAAAGCCAGGTCCTCATAAAATACACTGTAATAAGCCAGGTCCTCATAAAATACACTGTAATAAGCCAGGACCTCATAAAATACACTGTAATAAGCCAGATCCACATAAAATACACTGTAATAAGCCAGGTCCTCATAAAATACACTGTAATAAGCCAGGTCCACATAAAATACACTGTAATAAGCCTGGTCCTCATAAAATACACTGTAATAAGCCAGGTCCACCTAAAATACACTGTAATAAGCCAGGTCCTCATAAAATACACTGTAATAAGCCAGGTCCACATAAAATACACTGTAATAAGCCAGGTCCTCATAAAATACACTGTAATAAGCCAGGTCCACATAAAATACACTGTAATAAGCCAGGTCCACATAAAATACACTGTAATAAGCCAGGTCCTCATAAAATACACTGTAATAAGCCAGGTCCTCATAAAATACACTGTAATAAACCAGGTCCTCATAAAATACACTGCAAAAAACCACTTCCACATAAAATATATTAGAAAAGCCAGAGGCACATAAACTACGTTTTAAAACCACATACACCTCAAATACATTATTAAATCCAGAACCATATAAAACACATTGAAAAAACAAGATTCACATAATACACACTTCATTCCAGCCCCCTCCCTTACCATTCCAGCCCCCTCCCTTGCCATTCCAGCCCCCTCCCTTACCATTCCAGCCCCCACCCTTGCCATTCCATCCAGACAGGTCTTAGGCTTCCCCCCCACTGGCTCTCAGGCAAAAGTGCCCATTATGCAGTGCCCCATGTAGTTGTCCCCATATGCAGTGTCCCGTGTATTTATGCCCCTTATGCAGTGCCCACAGTGGTAGTGCAACTTATGCAGAGCCCCCATTAGTAGTGCCCCCTGTAGTCATGTCCCCTGTAGTCATGCCCCCATCAGTAATGCCCCCAATAGTAATGGTCCCTGTTGTAGTGCCCCAGTAGTAGTGTCCCCAGTTGTATTGCCCCCAATAGTAATGCCCCCTGTAGTAGTATCCCCTGTATAAATTCCCCAGTATTAATGCCCCTGTATTAGTGCCTCCAATAGTAATGCTCCCTTTGTAGTGAAGCCCCAAGTAGTAGTGCCCCCAGTAGAAGTGCCCCTGGCCCCTGAGTAATGCACCCAGTAGTGGTGCCTCCTAAGCAATGACCCCAGTAGAAGTGCCCCCCGAGTAATGTCCCCAGAAGTAGTGCCCGGGTGCCCCCAGTAGTGGTGTCTTCCCCAGCAGAAGTGCCCCCAGAGTAATGTCCCTAGTAGTAGTGCCTGGGTGCCCCCAGTGGTAGTGCCTCCGCCAGTAAAAGTGCCCCCCTTATAATGTCCCTAGTAGTAGTGCCCGGTTGCCCCCAGTAGTAGTGTCTCCCCCAGTAGCAGTGCCCCCCTTGTAATAACCCTAGTAGTAGTGCCCGGGTGCCCCCAGTAGTGGTGTCTCCCCAAGTCGAAGTGCCCCCCTTGTAATGTCCCTAGTACCTGTGCCCAGGTGCCCCCAGTAGTGGTGGCTCCACCAGCAGAAGTGCCCCCAGAGTAATGTCCTCAATAGTAGTGCCCGGGTGTCCCCAGTGGTAGTGCCTCCCCCCAAGTATTGTCCAGGCTGCCTGCATGAAAAAAAACAAAAACAGTAATACTTACCTTCAGCCCCGCTCCGGCGTCCGCTCCGCTCGACTGCTCCTCTCTGCACTATGAGAAAGATGTCATGACGTCCTCCCATAGTGCACATTGGGGGAGCCGGAGATGGACACCCAGTGGAGTCACTTACCTGTAGGACACCCGATGTGGACTCCTCCTAGGCAGCTAGTAATGCGCGCGGCGAAAGTAAAAAAGTGGATGTGGCCTCACGGGAGGGGGCACGGCATCGCAGTGGAGAGCGTGGCCTCACGACACGAAACCCCCCAGTTGAGTCACTCTGGGGGTCCTCCCACACCCTCATTGTGACACCACTGTGGATCCCAGTGGGCAGGACGGGCTTCCACTCTCAGTAGCCTGGCTTTTCTGCACACTTTGGGCCGTATTGAATTTGAGGCGTTAAGTCTGGATTCGCGGTAATTTACCGCCGATGACGTCATTATACCGTTTCTGTTTTCCTCCATATTCAATTTGAAAGACTTTCCGCCTAGGCGTTAAGTCAATGCAATGTAATAGGCGGTAAAGTATCGCCTATGAATGGCAGGCGTTAAAAAGTGCAGAATTGGGGTTTTGGGGTGCAACATTGTGGGAACCCCGTGCAGCCTTCAGACAGTCCCCCAAAGGTAATCTGTGTAAAAAAAATAAAAAATTAAGGGCACCCCAAATATTGACTTTGAAAAAGGGGGAAAACAAAAGTTGGGGTTCAAACTTAAAAAATAGCGAACTTTACTCTGGGGGAGTCCCCAAGTATGCCCCAAGTGTTTTTTTGATTGCAGGTGTCTGCGGCAGGAGGGTTTTTCACGATTTTTTAAAGTCACTTTAGCAACTTTAAAATATGCTGAACCCCATTTTCAAGTACCCCAAATGTGATGCCCATAGTTGTTTAGCCCCCAAAAAATGTCTAAATGCTCTTCTGCATCACCTTATGCAAAGCCGCATTTATGCACCTGCCGCGACTATTAGAAACCCCGACTTCCTTCAGTAGTTAAAAATGGGGGTACCCACAGTGATCCCCCATGTCTAGACATCTTTAGGGGGGTCCCCCTAAAATGTTTCCCGAAAATTCCCATTTTTTTTAACCTGTAAAAAAAATTTGTAAAAATTTACATAAAAAATGACATAAGGTCCCCCCCCCCAAAAGCCAAACCAGCCCCAGGCTTGCCAGCCAGTGGTGGTTTCTAAAAATACGGGGACCAAAATGTGTAGGTTTCCACTGTATTTTAGAAACCAACACCAGGCTGCAGGGACTAGTGCTGGTTTTAAATATAGGGGGCAGAAAAGATGTGGGGTACCCCCTATATTTAAGACCAGCACCAGACCCAACCGACTGGAGTGTAATGCCGTAGCCCAGAGACCCAATCACCAGGGCTCCAGGTCCAAAGCATTACACCCCAAGTCGGTCAGCGCAAGCCGGTGATCTCGGGGGAGATGGGGACCCCCCAAAAAAGGGTCCCCCCTCTCCCGAGCACCACAGGCTTACGCTGAAGCCTGAGGCTCATCCCCATACCCCTGGAGCAGTGCGTATGGGGGTAATAGGGGAGCCAAATAATGTAACACTTTTGTACTTTACAGTGGAACTACAAGTGCCAGCATGCCTGCCATTTTGCACTTGTGGAACTACAAGTGCCAGCAGACATGCAGCACCTGTAATTTCACTGTAAAATAAATAGTTAAAAAAAGACAAAACACACACACCGTGACAGTATAACTTTATTACACACACCTACCTATTCACACATACTTACCTATACCAGATGAATCTGTCCCCTTCTCCAGTAGGATATCCCAAAAACAAGGCCCTGCAAATAAAAAATCATACTCACCTATATCCTGGCGCTAGTCTCCGCAGTAATCCACGTACTTGGCAAAAAAAAAAACGAGTACACGATCCACGAACTAGCTATGAGTATGTGTGTTGCCACACATACTCATAGCTCCCGAATGCCTGCTGACGGCACATCCACGGAGCTGGCAGTCCCGAGAGCCAATCAACGGCCACTCTACAGTCTGACCGACTTGGGGTGTAATGCTTTGTACCTGGAGCCCCGATGATTGGGTCTCCGGGCTGTGGCATTACACCCCAGTCGGTTGGGTCTGGTGCTGGTCTTAAATATAGGGGGTACCCCACGTATTTTTTCCCCCTATATTTAAAACCAGCACTAGTCCCTGCAGCCTGGTTTTGGTTTCTAAAATACAGTGGAAACCTACACATTTTGGTCCCCGTATTTTTAGAAACCACCACTGGCTGGCAAGCCTGGGGCTGGTTTGGCTTTTGGGGGGGGACCTTATGTAATTTTTTTTGTACATTTTTACAAAATTTTTTTACAGGTTAAAAAAAAACGGGAATTTTCAGGAAATATTCTAAGGGGACCCCCCTAAAGATGTGTAGACATGGGGGATCACTATGGGTACCCCCATTTTTAACTACTGAAGGAAGTCGGGGTTTCTAATAGCCGCGGCAGGGAATAAGACCTGGCAAAGCTATTTAAAAACCTGACTTTCTTTTGCAGGCAAAAACTGGGGTACCCATAGTGATCCCCCATGTCTGGACATCTTTAGGGGGGTCCCAGGCATATTTCCCGAAAATTCCCGTTTTTTTTTTCGTTAATGGGTCAAGGGTCAATTTTAAAAAACAGGGATCAATTTTTAATTAACTATAGCAAGTGAAATAAATTTTAGATTTTGGGTTTAGGGGTGCAGGCTTATAAAAATTAGCCTGTACTTTTGGGAATGCCCCCTTAAAATGAAATGTTGCAAGAAAATGTAAAAAGAAAAAATAGGGACACCCCAAAAAAAAAATATATTTTGGGGTGACAAAAAAATGTCAAACAAAAATCCAAACTAATGAAATTAATAATGGTGGGGTCCCCAAATATGTGGCAGGTGTTTTTTTTATTGCGCAGAGTAGCGGCAGGTGTATTTTTGCAGAATTTTGAAAATTACCTTTAGGGACTTAAAAATCTGCTAGTACCCATTTTCATGTACCCCAAATTTGATGGGACCACTTTTAAAAATGAAAAAAAAAGCTAAATGCTCTTCTGCATCACTTCTTCAATGTCGGGAAAAAAACACCAGCCGCGGATATTTAAAAAACCGACTTTCTTCTGCAGGCAAAAACGGGGGTACCCATAGTGATCCCCGAGGTCTGGACATCTTTAGGGGGGTACTACAATTATTTCCCAAAAATTCCCATTTGTTTTCGCCGATCCAAGTATCGGCGGTTGCCGTTTTCGCTTACTTTCAAATTGAATACGGGGATACGCGGGCACGTGCGCGATACTTTAACGCCTGGAAAATAGGCGAAGCCAGCGTTAAGTCCGCCGCGTTAAGTTAACACGGCTCGGCTCAAATTGAATACGGGCCTTTGATGGATACTTCGCATTTGCATATGAAAGTAAAATGCCATAGTTGTACAGAAACAGTGACCACAAATACCCTTATGCATTAACTTAAATCCAATTCTAAATGAAGCCTAAAAATTTGCAGAAATAAACAAAATAATATTTTAGTAAAGTGCAACATTTTTTCACAATGATTCCTCAGTGAAAAGTGACATAACACATTAGGGTTACATTTTTTTTTTTGACAGGAGCCAATTAATCTATATTTCGCAAGCACAGGGAGAATACAAGCTCCACACAGGTATTGCTGGGGCTCGGTGGCTCGCCATAAGGTTATATTCCCCCTCTGTGCCCACATCGATGGTTGGAATGACATTGGACAGTAGCTGATGACGTCAGGGTCCTCTCAGCGAAGGGAATCTAGACACTACCGTTAGGGTTGTGGTGGGAATTGAACCCACAACTTCTGTGCTGTGAGGCAGCAATGTTAACCATTACACCATCTGTGCTGCCACAGCAAAACAAACAGTCAAAGTGTGTACAAAATTATATTCACACAATAGAAATCAACTTTTTACAAGAGATGTGCAGTTCGGTTTTCTAGAAATTCGAATGAACCCGAATTCCATAAATCCAAAATAGATCCGATTCTCAGTTCTGATCTGCTCAGGAGATCTGGACAGATCCGAGTCGCGGTTCTGATCTTCCCTCGGTTCGGAATTCTAATTTTAAATCCGAATTTCGGGTTTTGGATTGCAACAATTACATGATTTTAGCTGTTTTTAAAAATCTTTTTAGCAATTTAAAAAAACAAAAAAAACAAACAAATCCAGATCCAAAACCAAAACACAAGGGTCAGCACACAGCTGTACGTTTTACATCCTCCTTTATAAAAAGGTACAATACTTTTACACCGATGTGATAATGGTCTCCACTGAACTAAATTTCTGTGAAAACTAGTAATACACAGAATAAGAAATAAACACTAAGGTCACATCCTCAGATACAAATGGTAGATTAGAACATTCACAATGCAAAAAAAAAATTAAATTTACAGAATGTGAAGGATTTCCGAATTGATGTATTTTTTTTTCACTTTTGTTTTTTTCGGTGTATGTTCTATTAATGCATGAGTTGGCAAAATCTGCTTAAAGCTCCCAGTGTCACACTTCTCCCAGGGAAGTGACCATGGTTATTTTGTCAGAATTTAAAGTTCTGATACCCCAAAATAACCGGATAAGCTGGGTAGGGGTGTCATTGTTCCAAAAAGTCACAGACATGCTCATTCATGATGAGGTAACACCTTTGGGGCTCAAAAATCACAATTTGGCCAAGCTCCCACAAAAACGAGGCTATGATCCCTTTGTGGTCGAAGTGGGGATAGAATAGTGTCAAATATTATTTTTTTGTGTGAATTGTGGTACAATTTTAAAATGTATTTTATAGTGCATCAAAACTTCAGGTCACGTACATGTCACTGTTTTATTTTCTGTTCAGATTTATGATAGCCAAACATGTACTGTAATCCTGGTATTTTGGTTCTCCAGGGAGCTCTCGGGAATCTCCTGTCTTTTTTTATTTTTGGCCAGACCATTACAGAACTTCCGAGAATTTGAGGTGCGATGGAAACACTGATATAAACTGAGTTGATTTAATAGTGGGAAACAATTCTCAACTTCCTGTCACTATACTAAGCTGCTAAGTGCTTAACAGAAATTCTGTTATTTAGTCTCTAGTCTTCCAATACAATACTAGACTTTATGTGCGGGGAAGAAAAAAAAATATCAAATACCATTATTGTTCCTGCTATTGACAATAGATTATATTATGACTAAGGTAAGTCCCTGCAGTAGTGAAATGAGAATCACACAAAAGGAAATGGAAATTATAAGTGTGGAAAGCAGTCTAGCTGGGTTTTCCACTTGGTGTACACATGTGGATGTTTGTACAGGTTGAGTCTCCCATATTCAAATATTCCGAAATACGGAATATCCTGAAATACGGAATATTTTTAGCATGACTGAGAAAGTGACACCTTTGCTTTCTGATGATTCAATGTACACAAACTTTGTTTAAAGCACACAATTATTAAAATACAGTATAAAATAACCTTCACACTGTGTGTATAAGGTGTATATGAAACATAAATGAATTTCATGTATATACACACACTTTTTTGATGCATAAAATTATTAAAAATATAGTATAAAATGACCTGCAGGCTGTGTGTATAAGGTGTATATAACACATAAATGCATTCTGTGTTTAGATTTGGGTCCCATTGTCAAGACATTTCATTATGGTATGCAAATATTCCAAAATACGGAATATTCCGATATCCAAAATACCCCTGGTCCCAAGCATTTTGGATATGGGAGCCTTAACCTGTATCACTTGACATACTAAACTTACCGTTAATATCATCGGGCAAGGAGGGCTAATGTGTCACTCTGTTTTAGTTGTAGTCACACATGCTGTGCTCTAAACTGTACCTGATGGGTACACAGTGCACAGTGTAGACAGGCCAAATTGTGTACTAACTCATATTCATGAGAATTCAATGCTCTAGGAACTGGTAACGTCACTGAGTCATAACCTTTTCCAAGGTAAAATATTATACAGATGTATAATCCATCAGGCTGTTTAAGGTTTAAATTAGCTTTCTATTATAACAGCCTATTTTCGGAAGCTAATGGCATTTGTCTGTAAATTTGGTAAAGTGGCATGCTTGCAGGAGTTTGCAAACCGATGGGAACCACCGGGTATTGACGGCGAGTTCTCATTGTAAAATGCAGCATACACTAAAGGTCATTTGACGTTATAAAAAGAATCCACCCTCGATCCCCATCAGTTTCAAAAACTCAATCCCACTGCAATCTCGCTGTGGTTTGCAAGCAAGGTAATCATAAATGCAAAACAGTGTGCAGGGACCCCGGCCTAGGAATACACAACCCCAAATGCCAATGTCAGGGGTAGCTATGGGGGCATTCTGGTGCGGTGCAGGTGTAGTTGGACACTTACCTCACGCCACTCGCTCTCACCTTTATACCGCCGAAGGTGCTCCAGGTGACAGTCCTGAAACCCAGGTTGGACGTGGGCATAGACTTTCTCCTGGACCTTGCAAGGGAAGGAAAGCACGTTGGACCAGGATGACCTCCACTGGGATTAGTAGATGGTCATCGTTGGCTCTTTTGGCCTCAGACTGGTTACACCTGAGTGCCAAACATTGAGGTGCAACCTGAATTAAAATGCCTGAAGGGAAGGGGGCGTGGATAACACACACAACACAGATTATGCTCATTGAACCTACAGTGGTCCTCTTGATGGATGGGTGAGTCTGGGTGTGTCGTTGGCCTGTAGCCAGTTATACACCTTTTACACCAGAGCAAAAACCTGGGTTTTTACTGGGTCTACCCGGGTCGCAGCTGAGTGTAAAAGGGTCCCTCAAAAATAACCCAGGTCAAGTGACCCGGCAATCCAACCCAGGTAACTAACAGGGTCAGACCCAGGATGGACCTGGGTAATGGTGCAGTGTAAACAGCGCAACCCGGGTTATCTGACCTGGGTCATGCCTAAAATGAGCTGATTGGTGGTTGTGGAGCAGTCACCTCCCACTTTTTATGACCTCCCAAGTTTAGCAGGGCAGACCCAGGTTCAGTGTGAACGGGGCTGACCTGAGAATAACCCAGATCGATGGTGCTGTGTAAACGGTGTCTGACCTGGGTCTGACTTGGGTTGGAACCATGTCTTGAAACCCAGGTCGGACCCGGGTTTTTTGTGGAAAAGAGGTATTACTCTTTATTCCGAGTCATGAGCGTGCATTATTCTGGATGCCAAATTCAGATGGATTTCCTGCTCCTATCATGGGGTAGGTGTAAGTGCCGATGATAGCGATGAGGGCAGATCTTGCAGACGGAAGAGTGGGGCATACGCATCAGGATGTGCATATACTGTAGTCTTATTAGCATTCTGTTTGCAATTAATTTACATTTGTGATGGGCATTCAGAGTTGTGTTATAAATGACTCAGAATACAGGCCGTATGTTGGTGCACTGCAGCAAAATTCTGACGTGCAAGCAGTACCTGGTACTGAGCCGCTGACAAGAAGTGGGAGCACCTTGGAGTCCAAAATGTGATGAATTAATAGACACTGTTGACTTTATGAAAGGTCACACAAAGGCAGGTACTCCTATCAGCCTTTGGAGTCCGCACAATAGTGCTGCACCATTTGCTCGGAGACACGTCAATACATCCTAACCTCAGTACAAGAAAGAAATACTTAGCGCCTGATTCAGACCTGGACGCTAAGCTGCAAACGCTCGTTATGGGCAATTGTCACCTGTCTGCGCATGCTTAAAATTCGCAGTGCGAGTGCGCATATCAGTCATTGCGATTGGGAATTGTGCGCTCGTTGAGCACAGACTGAGCGCTACTTTGAGTGACAGATAGCGCCGTTTGTGGGTGGTAATGGGAAGGTGCTAGTGAACGGGGGAGTGGTGCTGCAAACGCAGGCATGTCTGGGCATCAAAACAGAGTTTAATGGGCGGCTATAATTAGCATGGAGGCGTCATTGTACACGTCACTTAGTTGTATTTCAGCCTGCAGTGATCGCAGTGCTTGCAGTGGGGTAGGCTCTACCTCAAGCGATGCATGCAGCTCCGATGGCTCTCGAAGGCTCTGATTAATCATAATCATACACTTCCTGGAGATGACGTGTGCTAAGAAAGAAAAGTGGGCGTCTTTATACCGGCGTGCGCTCACTCTGCCGTCGCTCTCTAAAACATAGAGGGCGTCCTTACACCAGACAGTGTGATCGCGGAATTTGCATACCCGGACCCCTGACGGCTGCGAGAGGGTCTGAATTGGCCCCCTTAGCTCTCTAAACAAATGTATAAACAGCGCTAATAGGCAAGACAATTTATTGTAGTGTATATATAAAACAAATTAAAACCAATATAAATCAAATAAAAAAACATGATAAATACTAAGGGGTATATTTACTAAAGTGCAGGTTTTTAGAAGTGGAGATGTTGCCCATAGCAACCAATCAGATTCTAGCCATTATCTTCTAGAAGGTGCTAGTTAAATGTAAAGTAGAATCTGATTGGTTGCTACGGACAACATCACTTCTAAAAACTCTCACATTAGTAAATGTACCCCTAATAATACACCGACCGGTATATCCACTTAATACAGCATAAGGAACATTCAGAAATTGGTAAAAAATAGGGGTGAGCGGGTTCGGATTTCTGAAATCCGAACCCCCCCGAGCCCCTCCGATCCGAGGCCGATCCGAGTCAGGCTCGACTTTTCCCGCCTGACTCGGATCTGAAATCGAGGCAAAACGTCATCATCCCGCCTTCCGGGTCTCGCGGGTTTTGGATCCTATATAAGGTACCCGCGTCGGCGCCATTTTCGGCTGTGGACAGTGAAGAGGGAGGGTGGGAGTTAGGGCTGGCTGGGCTGTGTAGTGTAGTGTAGTGTAGTGCAGAGTAGTGTTGTGCTGTGCTGTGCTGCGCTGTGCTGCTGTTGTCCACTACTTCAAAGTCCATAGGGGCTGGCTGTGTTGTGCTGTGCTGCTGTTGTTAATAGGGGCTGTGTCCACTACTTCAAAGTCCATAGGGGCTGGCTGGACTGTGTTGTGCAGTCAGTTGTCCATAGGGGCTGTGTCCACTCTAAAGTCCTGTGCAGTGTCCCAGTCCTAAAGGGGTACTGTAGTGTTGTCCAGAGGGTGCTCTGTCCGTCAGGGGTGCTCCCCCCAAGTGCTAAAAAAAAAATAAAAAAATTCTGTGTTTGTGGATTGTGTGCGCAGTAGCCGCACATGCATCAACAAAGTAGTGCCAAGCGTGTGCCTGTGTCATAAGTAAAGGGCCGGCTGGCTTGACTGTTAAAGGGTGCTGTAACCCCCAAAGTACACTCCAAACCAAATAAAAAAATATTTTCTGTGTTTGTGAATTGTGTGCGCAGTAGCCGCACGTGCATCAACAAAGTAGTGCCAAGCGTGCGCCTGTGTCATAAGTAAAGGGCCGCCTGGCTTGACCATTAAAGGGTGCTGTAACCCCCAAAGTACACTCCAAACCAAAAAAAAAATTATTTTCTGTGTTTGTGAATTGTGTGCGCAGTAGCCGCACGTGCATCAACAAAGTAGTGCCAAGCGTGCGCCTGTGTCATAAGTAAAGGGCCGGCTGGCTTGACCGTTAAAGGGTGCTGTAACCCCCAAAGTACACTCCAAACCAAAAAAATATATATTTTCTGTGTTTGTGAATTGTGTGCGCCGTAGCCGCACGTGCATCAACAAAGGAGCAGCGCCAAGCGTGCGCCGGTGTCCCATAAGTAAAGAGCCGGCTGGCTCATTTCTTAAAGGGTGGTGTAACCCACAAAGTGCACTACTCTCCAGCAAAAATAAAAAAATATTTTCTGTGTTTGTGTGCGCCTTAGCCGCACGTATATATCAATATAACATAAATGGAGGACCAAACTTTCTCAGATAAAAATAAAATAGGGAAAGATCAAGAACCACTTCCTCCTAGTGCTGTTGCTGCTGCTGGGAGTTGTTCATCATCCCAGAGAGGAAGTAGGAACACCACTACTTTTACTAAACAATTGACCCTCCAACAGTCCCTAGCGATGAGGATGAAGTACGACAGCAGTCATCCTGAAGCAAAACGTATAACTGAGGCCTTGACTGCTATGTTGGTGTTAGACGTGCCTCCGGTATCCGCCATTAGTGCAGTGGGATTTAGACAATTGAAGGAGGTAGTGTGTCCCCGGTTCCAAATCCCATCTAGATTCCACCTGCATCCTCAAAGCAGCAGCGACAAGCGTGCGTCTGTCTGTTAAAGGGTGGTGACACCCTCAAAGTGTGCTCCACAAACAATAAAAATATTCTTCTTTTTTTTTCTGTCTTTGTGAAATGTGTGGGCTGTAGACGCACCTGCATCCTTAAAGCAGTAGCGACAAGCGTGCGTCTGTCTGTTAAAGGATTACATCGGTGACAGCATCCAAGTAGGCATGTCAGATAGTCCGTACCTGTACTGGCAGGAAAAAGAAGCAATTTGGAGGTCCCTGTACAAACTGGCTCTATTTTACCTGAGTTGCCCCCCCTCCAGTGTGTACTACGAAAGAGTGTTTAGTGCAGCCGGGAACCTTGTCAGCGAAAGGCGTAGGAGGTTGCTTCCACAAAATGTGGAGAAGATGATGTTCATAAAATGAGTTATCAACTCTTCCAGGGAGACCAGCCTCCAGAACGTACAGAGGGACCTGTGGTTGTGTTCACTACACTGAAGAGGGTGAGGAATCGGTGGATGAGGAGGATGAGGACGACATCTTGCCTCCATAGAGACAGTTTGTGCAGGGACAGATTAATTGCCAGCTTGTTTTGTGGGGGCCCAAACGAACCAATCATTTCAGCCACCGTCGTGTGGCAGACCCTGGCGCTGAAATGTTTGGTTTGTTAAAGTGTGCATGTCCTGTTTATACATCATAAAGGTGGGTGGGAGGGCCCAAGGACAATTCCATCTTGCACTTCCTTTTTTTCTTTGAATTATGTACTGTTTGGGTCCTAGTTTTTCAAACTGCCATCCTGTCTGCCACTGCAGTGTCACTCCTAGATGGACCACGTGTTTGTGCCGCCCACTCGTATCTCTTAGCATAGTAATCCAGCTACCTCGGTGCAACCTTTTGGATATAAATTAGGGGTGAGAGGGTTCGGATTTCTGAAATCCGAACCCCCCCGAGCCCCCCCGATCCTAGGCAGATCCGAGTCAGGCTCGACTTTTCCCGCCTGACTCGGATCTGAAATCGAGGCAAAACGTCATCATCCCGCCTTCCGAGTCTCGCGAGTTTTGGATCCTATATAAGGTACCAGTGTCTGCGCCATTTTCTCACTCGGCTGTGGACAGTGAAGAGGGAGGGTGGGAGTTAGGGCTGGCTGGGCTGTGTAGTGTAGTGCAGTGTAGTGCAGAGTAGTGTTGTGCTGTGCTGTGCTGCGCTGTGCTGCTGTTGTCCACTACTTCAAAGTCCATAGGGTCTGGCTGTGTTGTGCTGTGCTGCTGTTGTTAATAGGGGCTGTGTCCACTACTTCAAAGTACATAGGGGCTGGCTGGACTGTGTTGTGCAGTCAGTTCTCCATAGGGGATGTGTCCACTACAAAGTCCTGTGCAGTGTCCCTGTCCTAAAGGGGTGCTGTAGTGCTGTCCAGGGGGTGCTCTGTCCATCAGGGGTGCTCCCCCCAAGTGCTAAAAAAATATATTTTTTGTGTGTTTGTAAATTGTGTGTGCAGTAGCCGCACGTGCATCAACAAAGTAGTGCCAAGCGTGCGCCTGTGTCATAAGTAAAGGGCCGGCTGGCTTGACCGTTAAAGGGTGCTGTAACCCCCAAAGTACACTCCAAACCAAAAAAAAATTATTTTCTGTGTTTGTGAATTGTGTGCGCCGTAGCCGCACGTGCATCAACAAAGTAGTGCCAAGCGTGCGCCTGTGTCACAAGTAAAGGGCCGGCTGGCTTGACCGTTAAAGGGTGCTGTAACCCCCAAAGTACACTCCAGTCCAAACCAAAAAAAAAAATATTTTCTGTGTTTGTAAATTGTGTGCGCAGTAGCCGCACTTTCATCAACAAAGTAGTGCCAAGCGTGCGCCTGTGTCATAAGTAAAGGGCCGGCTGGCTTGACCGTTAAAGGGTGCTGTAACCCCCAAAGTACACTCCAAACAAAATAAATATATATTTTCTGTGTTTGTGAATTGTGTGCGCAGTAGCCGCACGTGCATCAACAAAGGAGCAGCGCCAAGCGTGCGCCTGTGTCCCATAAGTAAAGAGCCGGCTGGCTCATTTCTTAAAGGCTGGTGTAACCCACAAAGTGCACTACTCTCCAGCAAAAATAAAAAAATATTTTCTGTGTTTAGCCGCACGTATATATCAAATCGATATAACATAAATGGAGGACCAAACTTTCTCCGATAAAAATAAAATAGAGAAAGATCAAGAACCACTTCCTCCTAGTGCTGAAGCTGCTGCCACTAGTCATGACATAGACGATAACATGCCATCAACGTCATCTGCCAAGGCCGATTCCCAATGTCATAATAGAGGGCACATACAATCCCAAATGACAAAGTTCAGGAAAATGACCTTGAAAAAAACATTTAAATCAGCTGAAGAGAAACGTAAACTTGCCAATATGCCATTTACGACACGGAGTGGCAAGGAACGGCTAAGGTCGATCCCTAGTATGTTCATGACTAGTGGTTCAGCTTCACATGACGATGGAAGCCCTCCTCCCACTAAAAAAATCAAAAGAGTTAAGCTGGCAAAAGCACAGCGAAGAACTGTGCTTTCTAAGAAGATATCACAAATCCCCAAGGAGAGTCCAAGTGTGGTGGTGGTTGCGATGACTGACCTTCCCAGCACTGGACGGGAAGAGGTGGCTCTTTCCATCATTTGCACGCCCCCTGCAAGTGCTGAAAGGACCACCCACAGTCCACTTGCTGATATGCAAATTGAAGATGTCACTGTTGAAGTACAACAGGATGAGGATACTGGTGTAGCTGGCGCTGAGGAGGATGTTGGCGAGGAGGATTCTGATGGTGATGTGGTGTGTTTAAATCAGGCTCCGGGGGAGACAGTTGTTGTCCGTGGGTTGAAAAAGCCCATCACGGTCATGCCTGGGCAGAAGACCAAACATTCCACCTCTTTGGTCTGGCAATATTTCTATCCAAATCCGGACAACAACTGTCTTGCCATATGTACCTTATGTAAATGTGGAATAAGTAGGGGTAGGAACGTTAACCACCTAGGAACATCCTCCCTTATACGGCACCTGCAGCGCGTTCATAATAAGTTACTGTCAAGTTCAGAAACTTTGGCTAAGACCGTAAGCAGTCCAGGGACACCTAAATCCTGTTGTCCTGTTGTATCCAAGTGCCTGCAAACCACACCGTCAACTCCCTCCTCATCAATTTCCTCCTTAGTCAGGATCGGAAGTAGTCCTGCAGGCCATGTCACTGGCATGACTGACTCTCCTATCCCGGATTCCTCCGGAGGATCCTGCATTGCTACGCCTCCTGCTGCCGCTGCTGCTGTTGCTGCTGCTGGGAGTCGTTCATCATCCCAGAGAGGAAGTAGGAACACCACTACTTTTACTAAACAATTGACCCTCCAACAGTCCTTAGCGAGGAGGATGAAGTACGACAGCAGTCATCCTGAAGCAAAACGTATAACTGAGGCCTTGACTGCTATGTTGGTGTTAGACGTGCGTCCGGTATCCGCCATTAGAGCAGTGGGATTTAGACAATTGATGGAGGTAGTGTGTCCCCGGTTCCAAATCCCGTCTAGATTCCACTTCACTAGGCAGGCGATACCGAGACTGTACAGAAACGTCAGAAAAAGTGTCCTCAGTGTCCTGAAAAATGCCGTTGTACCCAATGTCCACTTAACCACGGACATGTGGACAAGTGGAACAGGGCAGACTAAGGACTATATGACTGTGACAGCCCACTGGGTAGATGTATCACCTTACGCAGCAACAGCAGCAGCGTCACCAGTCGCAGCATCTCAGAAACGCCAGCTCGTTCCAAGGCAGGCTACGCTGTGTATCACCGGTTTCAGTAAGAGGCACACCGCCGACAACCTCTTAGAGAAACTGAGGGAAATCATCGCCCAGTGGCTTACCCCACTTAGACTCTCCTTGGGATTTGTGATATCTGACAACGCCACCAATATTGTGCGGGCATTACATCTGGGCAAATTCCAGCACGTCCCATGTTTTGCTCACACAATAAACTTGGTGGTGCAGAGTTTTCTGAAAAGTGACAGGGGCGTGCAGGAGACGCTTTGGGTGGCCCGAAAAATTTCTGGCCACTTTCACCATTCAGCGACTGCGTTCTGAAGACTGGAGCACCAGCAAACACTCTTGAACCTGCCCCACCATCACCTGAAGCAAGAGGTTGTGACGCGGTGGAACTCAACCCTCTATATGCTTCAGAGGATGGAGGAGCAGCAAAAGGCCATTCAAGCCTATACATCCACCTATGACATAGGCAAAGGAGGGGGTATGCACCTGACTCAAGCGCAGTGGAGAATAATTTCCGTGTTGTGCAAGGTTCTCCAGCCCTTCGAACTTGCCACACGTGAAGTCAGTTCAGACACTGCCAGCTTGAGTCAGGTCATTCCCCTCATCAGGCTTTTGCAGAAGCAGCTGGAGAAAGTGAAGGAGGAGCTAAGATGGAGCGATTCCGCTCAGCATGTGGGACTTGTGGATGAAGCCCTTCATTCGCTTTGCCATGATTCCAGGGTGGTCAATCTGTTGAAATCAGACCACTACATTTTGGCCACCATGCTCGATCCTAGGTTTAAAGCCTATGTGGTGTCTCTCTTTCCGGCCGACACAAGCCTGCAGAGGTGCAAAGACCTGCTGGTGAACACACTGTCAGCTGAAGCAGAACGTGACACGTCAACAGCTCCTTCTTCATTTTCTCCCGCAACTGGGGCTGCAAGGAAAAAACTTAGGTATCCTAAGCAACCCGCTGGCGGTGATGCAGGGCAGGCAGGACCAAGTTTGGACATCTGGTCCGGACTGAAGGACATGGCAACAATTTCTGACATGTCTACTGTCACTGCATATGATACTGTCACCATTGACAGAATGGTGGAGGATTACATCGGTGACAGCATCCAAGTAGGCATGTCAGACAGTCCATACCTGTACTGGCCCGGAAAAAGAGGCAATTTGGAGGCCCCTGTACAAACTGGCTCTATTTTACCTGAGTTGCCCCCCCTCCAGTGTGTACTCCGAAAGAGTGTTTAGTGCAGCCGGGAACCTTGTCAGCGAAAGGCGTAGGAGGTTGCTTCCACAGAATGTGGTGAAGATGATGTTCATCAAAATGAATTATCAGCTCTTCCAGGGAGACCAGCCTCCAGAACGTACAGAGGGACCTGTGGTGGTGGATTCAAGTGGGGACGAGTTAATACTTTGTGAGGATGAGGATGTACACACTGAATAGGGTGAGGAATCGGTGGATGAGGAGGATGAGGATGACATCTTGCCTCCGTAGAGCCAGTTTGTGCAGGGACAGATTAATTGCCAGCTTGTTTTGTGGGGGCCCAAACGAACCAATAATTTCAGCCACAATTGTGTGGCAGACCCTGGCGCTGAAATGATTGGTTTGTTAAAGTGTGCATGTCCTGTTTATACAACATAAGGGTGGGTGGGAGGGCCCAAGGACAATTCCATCTTGCACCTCTTTTTTTTCTTTGCATTATGTACAGTTTGGGGCCTAGTTTTTCAAACTGCCATCCTGTCTGCCACTGCAGTATCACGCCTAGATGGGTCACGTGTTTGTGCCGCCCACTCGTGTCGCTTAGCATAGTCATCCAGCTACCTCGGTGCAACCTTTTGGACATAAAAACAATATTGTGAGGTGTGAGGTGTTCAGAATAGACTGGAAATTAGTGGAAATTAAGGTTATTGAGGTTAATAATAGCATAGGAGCAGAAAAACCTACAAATTCTGTGATTTTAGCTGTTTTTATACTTTTTTCAAAAAATACAGATCCAAAACACAAAACCCAGAACCCAAAACACGGAAGGGTGGTTTTGGCAAAACCAATCCTGATCCAAACACAAAGAAAGATCCAGATCCAAAACCAAAACACAAAACACGAAAAGTGGCCGGTGCACACCCCTAATATAAATAGACTATTGTGAGGTGTGAGGTGTTCAGAATAGACTGGAAATTAGTGGAAATTAAGGTTATTGAGGTTAATAATAGCATAGGAGCAGAAAAACCCACAAATTCTTTGATTTTAGCTGTTTTTATAAAAAAAATACAGATCCAAAACACAAAACCCAGAACCCAAAACACGGAAGGGTGGTTTTGGCAAAATCAATCCAGATCCAAAACACGAAGAAAGATCCAGATCCAAAACCAAAACACAAAACACGAAAAGTGGCCGGTGTACACCCCTAGTAAAAAATCAGTCAAGAGTTGTACTCAGCTATTCCAATAATCTAGAGTGTGTGAGTACTTTTAATCCATTACTCCCATATACCACTTATAGCTCCTCCAATTTAAAGATTGAGGGGAAAATTCATCAACACTAAAATATCGTTTTTAAGGACATTTTCCTTAAATAACGTTATTTTGGTATTCATGTAGCCACTTAGCACAGGAGATATCACAGATATCTCCTTGCTAAGTTCCCCTGCGTTAATTTTCACACTCCAAATACATTAGTATGGGAATGTGGAAATTGTGGTATTCATCAAATTCCGAAAATTATCAACACTAAAATAACGTTTTTAAGGACATTTTTGGTATTCATGTAGCCACTTAGCACAGGAGATATCACAGATATCTCCTTGCTAAGTTCCCCTGCGTTAATTTCCACACTCCCCATACATTAGTACATTAGTACAGGTATATTAGTACATTAGTACATTAGTACAGGTATATTAGTACATTAGTACTGGTATATTAGTACATTAGTACAGGTATATTAGTACATTAGTACATTAGTACAGGTATATTAGTACATTAGTACATTAGTACATTAGTACATTAGTATGGGGATGTGGAAATTATGGTATTCATCAAATTCCGAAAATTATAAATTTTCGGAATTTGATGCAGTTACTATTCGCCACTGTGAGGTGGCGAATAGCAGAATCCACTTACCTGTATCAGCGTGTGCAGGTCCCCCGACGAGTCCCTCCGGCGCTCTGCTCCGTCCTCTGGCTCCGGAGTCTGGTCTGTCATGTGTGCTCCCCAGCAGAGCACAAGAAAGTTTTTTTTTTTCTAATCTGTCATGTGGTCTGCTTGGAAACCACATGACAGACCAGCAGGACGGAGCCGGAGGCTGCTGCGCAGACAGGTAAGTCGGGGGGGGGGGGAAGGTGAGCGGAGGGGGGAGGGGGGGAGGGGGGGGGGTCAGGGGGGTACACAAACTTAACGCATCTGTAGGCAGTGCTGTGCATGCGCTGGTTTTACAGATGTAACAGTGCATGCGCAGCACTGTTTCTAGATGCGATAAGGTAGTGTAGGCAGGGAAAAGTATCTATTTCCCGAAAAGCTGTCATCGCAAAAATGACAGCTTTTCGGAATAGATACTTATGGAGAGGTGGAATGATGAATTCCACCTATAATTAGGTAGAACTCCATGCGAGTTCTAAAGTTAATTATCTCCAGAGAATTTTTAAGTTTAATGAATAGGCCCCTGAATCAGTCCAGAGCTCCTTTTTCAATGCCATATAGCTGTTGTAATTGAAATGACTTTCAGCTGAAGTTAGGAGTGAGAAAGACAAACAGTCTCTATGAAAGACATAAAAGCGACAGTATTGTTTGCAGAGAATATAAAAGCTCTTGTTATATTGCAGAAAGCTGTCATCTCAATAGGTTCCATATGCAGACATATGTCAAAGAAAGCCACTGATGGTGCACACTAGGCGGAGAAACGCGTTACACACGGTACCCTCGCTTGTAGAAGCGTTGAAGCAAGACATTAAAAAGCTAAACAGCGCTGGGAGCACCCTTTGAGAGATGACTGTCTGGCTGTAACTGGTCACCCCTGTAGCTGCATGAATTGGAAATACCAGCAGCGGGAGGTACAGTATATGACTAAATGCAGGGTAAAAAGTCCGGACTAAAATTGTGCATGGTGTCTAACAGCTGCTTGTTTATACAGACTCCGAATACTAACATTATTTTAAGATGGAAAAAGAGCTTACTAACCAATTGCTTCCAATAAATTCTACTGACCATTTTTAAAAAGGCATGGGACGTTACAAAATCTATTTTAAAATTAAAACTTTTAAAATGCTTACATTGTCTGCTGCCTTTGGGACCTTATAAAATCTATCAATTATCATTAAAAAGCTTACATTGTTTGCTGATTTTGGGATATTACATAATCTATCACTTACATTATTTGCTGCTTTTTGGATATTATAAAATTGGTACTAACTTTTTTTCATGTCTATCAATTATGACAGCTAATTGAAGAATTTAATGAATTGTGTATGTATAAATTGGATTTTTTTATTTTTTTGGTTTTAATAAATGAATTATTAATTAAATCGCATTCAAGTGAATAGCACTCTCCTTCTTGTGGCCTAGAGCCTCAATTGTGGTTTTTCATAGTGCCACACTTCTGAGGAGGCCGCTGAATATACAAAAAGGTGGAGAAACACGTAAAGGAGTGTGTTGTTGAAAACCAGCTGGCATACGCTAATTCATATCTCCTGGGAGAACTGGGAGTACAGGACTGAGTAAGAGGCAGAGGATTTTTTATTGTCTAAATATGGAACCTATTGAGATGACTATTAGCTCTTGAAATAATATGGATAACAATGAAAGTCTCACCGCTTGATATGCATACATGCTTATTTTAATAATATAACAAGAGCTTTTATATTCTCTGCAAACAATACTGCTGCTTTTCTGTCTTTCATAGAGACTGTTTGCCTTTCACACGCCTAACCAGCTGAAAGTCATTTAATTTACAACAGCTACATGGCATTGAAAAAAGGAGCTCTGGACTAATATAGGGGTCTATTTAATATGTTTTGGATATAGATAAAGTGAACATAGATAAAGTCCCAGCCGATCAGCTCCTAACTGTCATTTTTCAAACACAGCCTGTGACATGGCAGTTAGGAGCTGATTGGCTGGCACCTTTTCACTTCATCTCCATCCAAGGCTTAGTAAATAGACCCCCCAATCTTTAAAGTGGAGGAGCTATGAGTGGTATATGGGAGTAATGGATTACAAGTACTCACACACTCTGGATTATTGAAATAGCAGAGTACAGCTCTGGACTGATTTTTTTTTTTTTTTACCAATTATTGAATGTTCCTTATGCTGTATTAAGTGGATATACCGGCCGGTGTATTATTAGTATTTATTGTGGTTTTTTATTTGATTTATATTGGTTTTATTATGTTTTATATATATACTACAATAAATTGTCTTGTCTATTAGCGCTGTCTATACTTTTGCATCTGTTTAACCTCAGTACAGTATCTCATGAACTCCTTGTTTACCAAGTCTCTTCCCCACATTGGGAGCTTATAGAGTCTGAGGAACCACAACCACTGGTGACTTTTAACATACTGCACCAATTAGTTCTTCTTGGGGTTTCAAAATATATCCAACTAATCGGCAGCCAAAGCATCTCCAGACTTCTTGTCTATGGGGAGAGACAGCTCACAGTGACTTGAACCCTGGGTCAATGGCTACCTAAGGGCCAAGACCATCATCACCTCTAAGTGGGTCTGCATGCAAAACTTCCTCTTTTTTCTAGTGCTCACATGATAAATATGTCTTCCCTTTCAGGTATCATGCTTTGAGAACTCATAGTTTCGCTCCCCAGTGCCATATAGCACATTTATCCAGCAGTTTTGCTCTCTTGTGTGGGGTAATAAAAACAGAATTGTATCCAAGAGCGGAGACACTAGACTATGCATTACCAATATACGACAGCTTCTGTCTGATGTAAATGACGTCTTCCTGGATCAGCTGGCTGATTAAGTCTAATCGGCTGAACATGTTTAAGACATATTGTAAGATATTTTTGTTCTCTATTCATCCAATGATTCTCTCAAAAAGGTTGAGAGTGCGCATGCTTCATGCCATGCAAAAATTCAAAAGAGCCATCTGAAGACTAAGGTACTTCACAGAATGAAAAAAGAGGGAAAATTTTACAGGCTGTGCTAGACATATGACAGAAGCTGATTGGTTGGTACTTTATCTCTCTCCAAGATTTAATAAATATCAACCTAATCTGTAACCACAAACATGGATCATTGCCCCTTGGAGGAGGACTATATATGATCCGGAATCATGCGACCGGCGGTTCTAATCCCGACAGCGGAAGCCCGGCAGGGGTGAAGATCCCGAAGCTAGAAAGGTAAGTATTAACTAACCTATTTAAACCCCCTAACCCTCCCCCCAAGTGCCTAACCCCCCTCTAAGTGCCTAAACCTAACTCCCCCTTCCCCGCAGCCTAACCCTAAGTCTCCCGGGGGGGTGCCTAACCCTAAGTCTCCCCAGGAGCCCCTAACCTAACCCCACCTAGGCGGCTGTCTGTGCACGGCACCTGGCGCCCGGCTTACCTTTGATCAGTAAGCTGGGTGTTGGGATCTCCCGTCGTAGGTCAAATGACAGGCGTCGGGATTTTGACGCCTGTCATTTGTACCTTGCCGGGATTAGACAGTCGGGAAGCCGGCGGTCGGGATTTCGTCTGTCGTCTTCCCAACTGCTTCCCATATGAGCCACCATGTCTACCCTTATTTTCTCCAAGATAAACCCCTACATTTCGGTAGGGAATAAGAGGATGCCAAGGCTGGCGTCTAGGGGCAGTAAAAATCAGGATAGGTTGCACAAAATACAGCTACTTCAGAGTTTACTTTGGCAAATAAAAAATCCAGTGCTAAAGGGGTCATGCCTCTTTCATACATGGGGCCCTAAGTATGGGCGATGGGCCACTAAACATGACCAAATATTTGCCCATTACAGTAACAACATCATTCATTTTCCTGCGCACCACTATGGGGTTCAGAGGGAAAACATGAAATGTTGCTGGTCGCGATGGACCGTTCCGAAATGGCACATCACAACGATCGGATCTATCGGAATTGCCCCCTTAATGTTCGGACCATTTTAAAAACCAAATTCTAAGTAATCACACTTTTTATATTAATATTATTTAAATGCAGGTGTGTAAGAAGGTAAATGCCACACGACAGACATTCAGCTAGATATACTTAAACCGTATCCAATATAGCAGCACAGTTCCTTGCAAAAAGCACAGTCGATAAGGGCTGAAGACCAAACTCTTACCACTGCCCAACAGCGTCAATCAATGAAGACTCTGGGGCATGATCCGGCTCCAGACGCAGTCCCAATTTGGTCACAAATGACCCAATGTTTTTGGGACTGCGCATGTGCTAGAACCTCATTGTGCATGCCTTGCAATGGTGCTGCGGCTCTGGTTGCAGTGCCCTGTTAGCCCTGTGCCCTGGTAGTGCCCTGTTAGCCACAGCCGGATTGTTTCAGGGTGGCAACTGGGAGCAGTGCATAAAGCAGGACCGTGTCAATACCAAAAAAATAAATAGATTAATGAAGCGCTGTCTGTATATTTAATTAATCCACAGTTTTATTCACATACACATATGTAAAACCACATTTTCACCAGATCAACCTAGTGGTACCAGTAATAAAACCTTAATAACTCTAATTAGTACATGATTATACTGGTAAAAGACAATCTCCATAGATGGAATGCTTATTCCCTTGTAGTGAATGTCTATAACAGGGATGGGGAACCTCCTGCCCGGGGGCCTATAAGGCCCTTGGAATCATTTGGTCTGGCCCTCTGAGCTATTTTCTGCTAGCCTCATCTGGCTAGCAGGGTGCCTATAATCAGGGCCGTAGCAAGGGTAGTGCGGCCGGTGCCATGGCCGCTCCGCTCGGCTGCTCCTTTGCACTATGGGAAAGACGTCATGACGTCCTCCCATAGTGCACACTGGGGGAGCCGGGAGCCGGAAGCCAGAGGCTCCGTCTCTCCGGCTGCTCTGCTCTCCCGGGCGCCCGCTGGTAACTGAATCTCAGCGGGCGCCCGGCAGTTAACAGGCTGTTTCTGCTGGGCGGCGCGCCCCGTGCGATTGCACGGGTCGCCTGCCCCTAGAAATGGCCCTGCTCTCTGCCCATCTCTCTCTCCTGCCCTGAACAAGCTACTTCCCTATACAATGTCTCCCTTACTTCTGCTTTGACTCTGTTGCCCCGAAGATCACTACCCCCACTAGCAGATCCAAACCTCAACCCTGGCATTCCAAATGCACCAGATACTTACAAAATTGTTCACAAACCACAATGCGACAGTGGATGATATCATGCTCTAAGCATACTTGCCTACTTTTGAAAAGTGGTTTCAGGGAGATTACATACTGCAGTAAAAAGTGACCGACAGCCAATTCCTAGCCTTCAGAGCCTGTTCCTCAGCGCCGAGGCAGGCATTACAATCCTTTTTGCCGGAGACCTTGCAGGAGAGGATGAATCTCATCAGGTGTCTCTCAACAGCTGCTTCTTCTTTTCTGCTCCACGGTTTCTTTTTAGAGCCCATGCAATCACCTATGCAAGACAGGGAAGAGATCAGTCAACCAAAAACTCACCGCCAGCCCAAGCCACCCAATGAATTTGATGGACACACACCTTTAGTAGCCATGGGTGCATGCCTCTCCATCACTTTCGGTGCACTGGCATCTCCCTCCTCCACATGCACTGCTCCAGCTTCCACCTCTGGCTCATCATCAGACTCATCACTGGCTAGCGGGATTGGTTCTGGAAATACAAAGATAAACAGAGATCCCCGGTCACAGTATCCCCCTTAGACTGTCAGCCCATGGAACAACCAGTCAGGTGAGGGACCATACTACTTACCGTTGTGATCAATGGAGATTTCTTCCAGGCTTTGACCCTTAAAGTCAGCCATTCGACCTTGCTGGAGTGCCACAAAGAGTTTGCTAATTTTTGCCAATTGCAGGGTACCTTCAGGGAGGCGGTAGTACTGGCGGTGCACCCGGGTATCGTGCCCTAGGAAATCGGCTAGCTGATCCATCTCCATGTCACTCATGTTCAGCACCCTCGAAAGGGTGGCCACATGTTTCCAAAGCCTGGTAGAGGAGAGAGCTTCTGGATGCTTGGCCCCACATGCCCGTGCATAGAGTCGAATGCAGTCGGATCCTCTGAGGTGTGACAAGGCGGAGGGTCTTGCAAACATATATACATTGTCAGGACTGACACCACACTCTACCCTTTTCTCTGTGAGGTGCTCCAATGCCCTCTGCATGCAAGGGGACAGGAGGACAGGGACTTTCCTGCCTCTCTTACCAGGAATCTCAATGCGTGTGAAGTGCTGACATAGCCTCTTTTCTGGCTCTGACAGGGCCAGCGCCACATCACCCTGTAAATCAGCTGTGTGCCGAGATGCAAAAGAGCAAAGCTTCATCTTTGAGAACTCACCTTCCCTACGTCAGTTGAATAGGATTAGCTGTGTGAGGGTTACCTTGGCCAGCAGCAACCACTTCTTTGTGGTCGGGTGAGTGGACAAATACTCTAGGTATTCCCGCTGTCTGTCAGTGAGATAAAGGTGCAACTGTTTTACATCATCAGTGAAAGGTAGAAGGGGGGGGGTGTTCCATTTTTGCTCCTCTAGGGTTTTGAGGGCAGCAGCCAAGATCATCTCGATCCACCTTGCCTTGTATAGTTTTTGGAAGCTCCGTGCACTCTCCACGGTCGGGGCATGGCCCTCCATAAGTGCCTGGCACTCAACCATGGTAGATATTTTTTGGAGGCTATGGCCCACTTTCAGGGCCAGTGAGGGAACCTTATAGGTATTCATCAATTCAGCATAGCCGGCCAGGCTCCCTACGGCAGTTATGACCTGCAGGTAGTTTGCAGGGCGGATGAACTCTGCCATGCTCCTCAGAGGACTAACCATCCTGGCATGCAGTAACAGTCGCCCCACCTCTCTGAGCTTCTGCCGTATATAATCATGCTTACTGACATCCGAACCATGCCGGTTAAAGAGGTGGAGCCCAAACTGCATGATGCAAGGGTCACCCTTTATTACCTGTACCACATCATCGTGAATCATATCACACAGCACCTTCCAGAGGCCCTTCCCAACACCCGGTGGAACGGGAGTGGCGTAAGCACAGAGGGATTGCACTCTGGTCCTGCCTGGTTTGGTGCCCGGGCTGCCTCAGGCTCATCCTGGTGGATGGCCTCCACATGCCTCGCAATTTTTGAGAATGGCTTCTCGCACCATAGACAATAGTTCTTTTTTTTATACACCTTTGAGCCATCACATTTTTTGGTAAGTACCTGGACTGTCACAGCGTGTTTTTTTTTTGAGGAGCAGAAACCTGGGCCAGAAATTGGAGAATCTTTGATAGCAGAGTAACCCTCAGCCAGCATATGTGTCCCATGATGGGCCCGCTCATCCCCGCTGCTGTCTTCCAAACTGTCCGCCTCAGAGGAGTCAGGGAAATAGTCTTTGTCACTGCCGTCAGTGCTGCTGTCAGTGATGTCACCGGGTGCACCGCTTAGCTCCATATTTTCCACCTTTAAAATAAACCAGAAAAATAAGGGTCAGCCCTCCCGTGATAAAATATGCATGGTAAACGAAGCAAAAGGCCGACACCTACCGGCACAGCAAAAGCAGTCCAGCTGGAGAAACCTCCCCACAGTGGCACGAAAACCTGAAGCTTCCTGGTTCTGTGTGTGACGCAGAAAAAACCCGAAGCTGCCTGGTTCTGTGAGTGACGCAGCGCGCCTTTTTGAAAGAACCAATCAGGCCTCGAGTCCCAGCATGTGCCCGCCTGTCAACCCTTAATCCCAGGGAGGGGAACCCGGCGGCTCTCTCACCACCTTTGAAAAATATGATGACATCTAAACCTGGGTAGACTGAACCCCTCACAATAAAAAAAGATGCCGACAACTAAGCAGGGTAGACAGCCCCCCCTTCAAATGAAACAAAACAAAAAAATTAAAAAAAATTTGCCGACACCTACCGCCGGGTAGACTAACCCCTCCCAATAAAAAAAATGCCGACAACTACCTATGGGTAGACTACCCCCTCCCAATAAAGCAAAAAAGTCGCCCCCAATCCTCCCCAACAAAAAAACCCACTGTAAAGCCCGGGGAGGCCATGTTCTCGGAGGTGGAAAATGCGTCGCCCGAGTGCCTTCATCCTTGCCCTCCCCGCCGGCCCTTAAGCCCGGGGAAGGTGGATGCCGCCCAGGGGAGAGAGGGACCCCGGGGTCACCCCTCTCCCGCCCTCCGCGGGGACCGAGGCACCGAGCGGGGCACCCGGGATGGGGCGCCGGCCAAGTCCGGGCGGATGGACTTGCTGTTTTTTTTTGGTCGCAGGCGGGACCCTCCCGCCCCGAGGGAAAGGGCCCTGGCATTCTCCTCCTCCCCGGGCCAAGTCGGGCCAGCCAGGGCAGGAGTCGTCGGGTGTGCGGCGCACGCAGGACGCCCCGCATGGCCACCCCCGCTGGAAATCGACAAAAGCTTGGCTCGAGGGCACACTTCTGAGGAGGCCGCTGAATATACAAAAAGGTGGAGAAACACGTAAAGGAGTGTGTTGTTGAAAACCAGCTGGCATACGCTAATTCATATCTCCTGGGAGAACTGGGAGTACAGGACTGAGTAAGAGGCAGAGGATTTTTTATTGTCTAAATATGGAACCTATTGAGATGACTATTAGCTCTTGAAATAATATGGATAACAATGAAAGTCTCACCGCTTGATATGCATACATGCTTATTTTAATAATATAACAAGAGCTTTTATATTCTCTGCAAACAATACTGCTGCTTTTCTGTCTTTCATAGAGACTGTTTGCCTTTCACACGCCTAACCAGCTGAAAGTCATTTAATTTACAACAGCTACATGGCATTGAAAAAAGGAGCTCTGGACTAATATAGGGGTCTATTTAATATGTTTTGGATATAGATAAAGTGAACATAGATAAAGTCCCAGCCGATCAGCTCCTAACTGTCATTTTTCAAACACAGCCTGTGACATGGCAGTTAGGAGCTGATTGGCTGGCACCTTTTCACTTCATCTCCATCCAAGGCTTAGTAAATAGACCCCCCAATCTTTAAAGTGGAGGAGCTATGAGTGGTATATGGGAGTAATGGATTACAAGTACTCACACACTCTGGATTATTGAAATAGCAGAGTACAGCTCTGGACTGATTTTTTTTTTTTTTTACCAATTATTGAATGTTCCTTATGCTGTATTAAGTGGATATACCGGCTGGTGTATTATTAGTATTTATTGTGGTTTTTTATTTGATTTATATTGGTTTTATTATGTTTTATATATATACTACAATAAATTGTCTTGTCTATTAGCGCTGTCTATACTTTTGCATCTGTTTAACCTCAGTACAGTATCTCATGAACTCCTTGTTTACCAAGTCTCTTCCCCACATTGGGAGCTTATAGAGTCTGAGGAACCACAACCACTGGTGACTTTTAACATACTGCACCAATTAGTTCTTCTTGGGGTTTCAAAATATATCCAACTAATCGGCAGCCAAAGCATCTCCAGACTTCTTGTCTATGGGGAGAGACAGCTCACAGTGACTTGAACCCTGGGTCAATGGCTACCTAAGGGCCAAGACCATCATCACCTCTAAGTGGGTCTGCATGCAAAACTTCCTCTTTTTTCTAGTGCTCACATGATAAATATGTCTTCCCTTTCAGGTATCATGCTTTGAGAACTCATAGTTTCGCTCCCCAGTGCCATATAGCACATTTATCCAGCAGTTTTGCTCTCTTGTGTGGGGTAATAAAAACAGAATTGTATCCAAGAGCGGAGACACTAGACTATGCATTACCAATATACGACAGCTTCTGTCTGATGTAAATGACGTCTTCCTGGATCAGCTGGCTGATTAAGTCTAATCGGCTGAACATGTTTAAGACATATTGTAAGATATTTTTGTTCTCTATTCATCCAATGATTCTCTCAAAAAGGTTGAGAGTGCGCATGCTTCATGCCATGCAAAAATTCAAAAGAGCCATCTGAAGACTAAGGTACTTCACAGAATGAAAAAAGAGGGAAAATTTTACAGGCTGTGCTAGACATATGACAGAAGCTGATTGGTTGGTACTTTATCTCTCTCCAAGATTTAATAAATATCAACCTAATCTGTAACCACAAACATGGATCATTGCCCCTTGGAGGAGGACTATATATGATCCGGAATCATGCGACCGGCGGTTCTAATCCCGACAGCGGAAGCCCGGCAGGGGTGAAGATCCCGAAGCTAGAAAGGTAAGTATTAACTAACCTATTTAAACCCCCTAACCCTCCCCCCAAGTGCCTAACCCCCCTCTAAGTGCCTAAACCTAACTCCCCCTTCCCCGCAGCCTAACCCTAAGTCTCCCGGGGGGGTGCCTAACCCTAAGTCTCCCCAGGAGCCCCTAACCTAACCCCACCTAGGCGGCTGTCTGTGCACGGCACCTGGCGCCCGGCTTACCTTTGATCAGTAAGCTGGGTGTTGGGATCTCCCGTCGTAGGTCAAATGACAGGCGTCGGGATTTTGACGCCTGTCATTTGTACCTTGCCGGGATTAGACAGTCGGGAAGCCGGCGGTCGGGATTTCGTCTGTCGTCTTCCCAACTGCTTCCCATATGAGCCACCATGTCTACCCTTATTTTCTCCAAGATAAACCCCTACATTTCGGTAGGGAATAAGAGGATGCCAAGGCTGGCGTCTAGGGGCAGTAAAAATCAGGATAGGTTGCACAAAATACAGCTACTTCAGAGTTTACTTTGGCAAATAAAAAATCCAGTGCTAAAGGGGTCATGCCTCTTTCATACATGGGGCCCTAAGTATGGGCGATGGGCCACTAAACATGACCAAATATTTGCCCATTACAGTAACAACATCATTCATTTTCCTGCGCACCACTATGGGGTTCAGAGGGAAAACATGAAATGTTGCTGGTCGCGATGGACCGTTCCGAAATGGCACATCACAACGATCGGATCTATCGGAATTGCCCCCTTAATGTTCGGACCATTTTAAAAACCAAATTCTAAGTAATCACACTTTTTATATTAATATTATTTAAATGCAGGTGTGTAAGAAGGTAAATGCCACACGACAGACATTCAGCTAGATATACTTAAACCGTATCCAATATAGCAGCACAGTTCCTTGCAAAAAGCACAGTCGATAAGGGCTGAAGACCAAACTCTTACCACTGCCCAACAGCGTCAATCAATGAAGACTCTGGGGCATGATCCGGCTCCAGACGCAGTCCCAATTTGGTCACAAATGACCCAATGTTTTTGGGACTGCGCATGTGCTAGAACCTCATTGTGCATGCCTTGCAATGGTGCTGCGGCTCTGGTTGCAGTGCCCTGTTAGCCCTGTGCCCTGGTAGTGCCCTGTTAGCCACAGCCGGATTGTTTCAGGGTGGCAACTGGGAGCAGTGCATAAAGCAGGACCGTGTCAATACCAAAAAAATAAATAGATTAATGAAGCGCTGTCTGTATATTTAATTAATCCACAGTTTTATTCACATACACATATGTAAAACCACATTTTCACCAGATCAACCTAGTGGTACCAGTAATAAAACCTTAATAACTCTAATTAGTACATGATTATACTGGTAAAAGACAATCTCCATAGATGGAATGCTTATTCCCTTGTAGTGAATGTCTATAACAGGGATGGGGAACCTCCTGCCCGGGGGCCTATAAGGCCCTTGGAATCATTTGGTCTGGCCCTCTGAGCTATTTTCTGCTAGCCTCATCTGGCTAGCAGGGTGCCTATAATCAGGGCCGTAGCTAGGGTAGTGCGGCCGGTGCCATGGCCGCTCCGCTCGGCTGCTCCTTTGCACTATGGGAAAGACGTCATGACGTCCTCCCATAGTGCACACTGGGGGAACTGGGAGCCGGAAGCCAGAGGCTCCGTCTCTCCGGCTGCTCTGCTCTGCCGGGCGCCCGCTGGTAACTGAATCTCAGCGGGCGCCCGGCAGTTAACAGGCTGTTTCTGCTGGGCAGCGCGCCCCGTGCGATTGCACGGGTCGCCTGCCCCTAGAAATGGCCCTGCTCTCTGCCCATCTCTCTCTCCTGCCCTGAACAAGCTACTTCCCTATACAATGTCTCCCTTACTTCTGCTTTGACTCTGTTGCCCCGAAGATCACTACCCCCACTAGCAGATCCAAACCTCAACCCTGGCATTCCAAATGCACCAGATACTTACAAAATTGTTCACAAACCACAATGCGACAGTGGATGATATCATGCTCTAAGCATACTTGCCTACTTTTGAAAAGTGGTTTCAGGGAGATTACATACTGCAGTAAAAAGTGACCGACAGCCAATTCCTAGCCTTCAGAGCCTGTTCCTCAGCGCCGAGGCAGGCATTACAATCCTTTTTGCCGGAGACCTTGCAGGAGAGGATGAATCTCATCAGGTGTCTCTCAACAGCTGCTTCTTCTTTTCTGCTCCACGGTTTCTTTTTAGAGCCCATGCAATCACCTATGCAAGACAGGGAAGAGATCAGTCAACCAAAAACTCACCGCCAGCCCAAGCCACCCAATGAATTTGATGGACACACACCTTTAGTAGCCATGGGTGCATGCCTCTCCATCACTTTCGGTGCACTGGCATCTCCCTCCTCCACATGCACTGCTCCAGCTTCCACCTCTGGCTCATCATCAGACTCATCACTGGCTAGTGGGATTGGTTCTGGAAATACAAAGATAAACAGAGATCCCCGGTCACAGTATCCCCCTTAGACTGTCAGCCCATGGAACAACCAGTCAGGTGAGGGACCATACTACTTACCGTTGGGATCAATGGAGATTTCTTCCAGGCTTTGACCCTTAAAGTCAGCCATTCGACCTTGCTGGAGTGCCACAAAGAGTTTGCTAATTTTTGCCAATTGCAGGGTACCTTCAGGGAGGCGGTAGTACTGGCGGTGCACCCGGGTATCGTGCCCTAGGAAATCGGCTAGCTGATCCATCTCCGTGTCACTCATGTTCAGCACCCTCGAAAGGGTGGCCACATGTTTCCAAAGCCTGGTAGAGGAGAGAGCTTCTGGATGCTTGGCCCCACATGCCCGTGCATAGAGTCGAATGCAGTCGGATCCTCTGAGGTGTGACAAGGCGGAGGGTCTTGCAAACATATATACATTGTCAGGACTGACACCACACTCTACCCTTTTCTCTGTGAGGTGCTCCAATGCCCTCTGCATGCAAGGGGACAGGAGGACAGGGACTTTCCTGCCTCTCTTACCAGGAATCTCAATGCGTGTGAAGTGCTGACATAGCCTCTTTTCTGGCTCTGACAGGGCCAGCGCCACATCACCCTGTAAATCAGCTGTGTGCAGAGATGCAAAAGAGCAAAGCTTCATCTTTGAGAACTCACCTTCCCTACGTCAGTTGAATAGGATTAGCTGTGTGAGGGTTACCTTGGCCAGCAGCAACCACTTCTTTGTGGTCGGGTGAGTGGACAAATACTCTAGGTATTCCCGCTGTCTGTCAGTGAGATAAAGGTGCAACTGTTTTACATCATCAGTGAAAGGTAGAAGGGGGGGGGTGTTCCATTTTTGCTCCTCTAGGGTTTTGAGGGCAGCAGCCAAGATCATCTCGCTCCACCTTGCCTTGTATAGTTTTTGGAAGCTCCGTGCACTCTCCACGGTCGGGGCATGGCCCTCCATAAGTGCCTGGCACTCAACCATGGTAGATATTTTTTGGAGGCTATGGCCCACTTTCAGGGCCAGTGAGGGAACCTTATAGGTATTCATCAATTCAGCATAGCCGGCCAGGCTCCCTACGGCAGTTATGACCTGCAGGTAGTTTGCAGGGTGGATGAACTCTGCCATGCTCCTCAGAGGACTAACCATCCTGGCATGCAGTAACAGTCGCCCCACCTCTCTGAGCTTCTGCCGTATATAATCATGCTTACTGACATCCGAACCATGCCGGTTAAAGAGGTGGAGCCCAAACTGCATGATGCAAGGGTCACCCTTTATTACCTGTACCACATCATCGTGAATCATATCACACAGCACCTTCCAGAGGCCCTTCCCAACACCCGGTGGAACGGGAGTGGCGTAAGCACAGAGGGATTGCACTCTGGTCCTGCCTGGTTTGGTGCCCGGGCTGCCTCAGGCTCATCCTGGTGGATGGCCTCCACATGCCTCGCAATTTTTGAGAATGGCTTCTCGCACCATAGACAATAGTTCTTTTTTTTATACACCTTTGAGCCATCACATTTTTTGGTAAGTACCTGGACTGTCACAGCGTGTTTTTTTTTTGAGGAGCAGAAACCTGGGCCAGAAATTGGAGAATCTTTGATAGCAGAGTAACCCCCAGCCAGCATATGTGTCCCATGATGGGCCCGCTCATCCCCGCTGCTGTCTTCCAAACTGTCCGCCTCAGAGGAGTCAGGGAAATAGTCTTTGTCACTGCCGTCAGTGCTGCTGTCAGTGATGTCACCGGGTGCACCGCTTAGCTCCATATTTTCCACCTTTAAAATAAACCAGAAAAATAAGGGTCAGCCCTCCCGTGATAAAATATGCATGGTAAACGAAGCAAAAGGCCGACACCTACCGGCACAGCAAAAGCAGTCCAGCTGGAGAAACCTCCCCACAGTGGCACGAATACCTGAAGCTTCCTGGTTCTGTGTGTGACGCAGAAAAAACCCGAAGCTGCCTGGTTCTGTGAGTGACGCAGCACGCCTTTTTGAAAGAACCAATCAGGCCTCGAGTCCCAGCATGTGCCCGCCTGTCAACCCTTAATCCCAGGGAGGGGAACCCGGCAGCTCTCTCACCACCTTTGAAAAATATGATGACATCTAAACCTGGGTAGACTGAACCCCTCATAATAAAAAAAGATGCCGACAACTAAGCAGGGTAGACAGCCCCCCCTTCAAATGAAACAAAACAATAAAATTAAAAAAAATTTGCCGACACCTACCGCCGGGTAGACTAACCCCTCCCAATAAAAAAAATGCCGACAACTACCTATGGGTAGACTACCCCATCCCAATAAAGCAAAAAAGTCGCCCCCAATCCTCCCCAACAAAAAAACCCACTGTAAAGATCGGGGAGGCCATGTTTTCGGAGGTGGAGAATGCATCGCCCGAGTGCCTTCATCCTTGCCCTCCCCGCCGGCCCTTAAGCCCGGGGAAGGTGGATGCCGCCCAGGGGAGAGAGGGACCCCGGGGTCACCCCTCTCCCGCGGGGACCGAGGCACCGAGCGGGGCACCGGGGATGTGGCGCCGGCCAAGTCCGGGCGGATGGACTTGCTGTTTTTTTTTGGTCGCAGGCGGGACCCTCCCGCCCCGGGGGAAAGGGCCCTGGCATTCTCCTCCTCCCCGGGCCAAGTCGGGCCGGCCAGGGCAGGAGTCGTCGGGTGCGCGGCGCACGCAGGACGCCCCGCATGGCCACCCCCGCTGGAAATCGACAAAAGCTTGGCTCGAGGGATGACTTTCAATAGATCGCAGCAAGGGAGCTGCTCTGCTGCGCACGAAACCCTGACCCAGAATCAGGTTGTCTACGAATGATTTAGCAACGGAAGCCTAGGAAATGGTCTGTTTTGCGGGTCGGCACTCGAGCGGTTCCAGGGAAATCGAGTGCTCTGCCGGGGCCCGGGGGTGAGCGCCTCACCCGGGAGCATGGACAGCCTCCAGGGAAGACCCTTGCGGTATCGAACGCCTGAGTTGGGGATGACAGACGGAGCAGACCGCGACCGCCTGGAGTCAGACGGGGCCCACCTGTCCTCCTTGTCCCCCCCGGAGAAAGGGGGTCAGAGCGCGAGGCGGACGCCATGTGGACCGGACGCCCTCACGGCGGAGGGGTGCCGGGCGCGCCGTGGGCCAAGGGAGGGTCGGGTTCACCCGTGAAACTGGCCGGGACCCCTGGGTTCCGGCCGAGCGATCGTCCCTCCCCGCTGGGACGCGGGGTGCCTCATCAATCGGAAGGGTGGCTCGGGTGGCGCATCGAGCCGCGCCCCCACGGATCTCTTCCTGGCTCTCTCTCTCTCGCATCTCTTCGCCACCTATGAATCCGCCCGAGGAATTCCCTCGGACGTCACGGCGTCGCTGCTGCGCGCCACCTTTTGCAGGGCGCCGGCGGATTTTACCCGACCTCCTGGAACCGGGTCCCTGCATCGGGCCCTTTTTCCCGAACTCATCGGGACTTCCAGAGGTTGCAGTTCCCCTGTCTGCCACCAGGTGGCAGTGCACCGCATGGAAGGGTCGTCCTCATTAAGCCTCAACGTGAGACCCACGGGGCTCCCGCACTGGTGGATGGGGCTCTCACCCCCGGTCACCCTCCGGTTCCCTGCTCGGGCCAGCTCCGTCACGGCAACTCCCTCACGCTCCTGGTAAAGGGAGGGAGAAGATTCACCCTGTTCAGCCCACGCAGGCTTCCATGATAGCAGAGGGGCCTCTCTGCCCTTTAACACCTGGAGCCCTGCCCGGGCAACCTCAGACACAGAACCTCCCTTGCACTCTTGGAGCCATGCCCTTTCAGCAGAATCAACCTGGGACAAAGAGTGCCCCCATCGATCGGAAGGGTATCTCGGGTGAAACTTTGGGAAAACTCGCGCTGCGCCCCACGGATCTCTTCCTGGCTCTCTCTCTCGCATCTCTTCGCCACCTATGAATCCGCCCTAGGAATTCCCTCGGACGTCACGGCGTCGCTGCTGCGCGCCTCCTTTTGCGGGGCGCCGGCGGATTTTACCTGACCTCCTGGAACCGGGTCGCGGCATCGGGCCCTTTTTTCCCGACCTCATCGGGACTTCCAGAGGTTGCAGTTCCCCAGTCTGCCACCAGGTGGCAGTGCACTGCAGGGAAGGGCTGTCCTCATTAAGCCTCAACGCGAGACCCACGGGGCTCCCGCACTGGTGGATGTGGCTCTCACCCCGGTCACCCTCCAGTTCCCTGCTCGGGCCAGCTCCGTCACGGCAACTCCCTCACGCTCCTGGTAAAGGGAGGGAGAAGATTCACCCTGTTCAGCCAACGCAGGCTTCCATGATAGCAGAGGGGCCTCTCTGCCCTTTTACGCCTGGAACCCTGCCCGGGCAACCTCAGACACAGAACCTCCCTTGCACTCTTGGAGCCATGCCCTTTCAGCAGAATCAACCTGGGACATAGAGTGCCCCCATCGATCGGAAGGGTAACTCGGGTGAAACTTTGGGAAAACTCGCGCTGTGCCCCACGGATCTCTTCCTGGCTCTCTCTCTCGCATCTCTTCGCCACCTATGAATCCGGCCGAGGAATTCCCTCAGACGTCACGGCGTCTCTGCTGCGCGCCACCTTTTGCGGGGCGCCGGCGGATTTTACCCGACCTCCTGGAACCGGGTCGCGGCATCGGGCCCTTTTTCCCGACCTCATCGGGACTTCCAGAGGTTGCATTTCCCTTTCTGCCACCAGGTGGCAGTGCACCGCAGGGAAGGGTCGTCCTCATTAAGCCTCAAACCGAGACCCACGGGGCTACCGCACTGGTGGATGGGGCTCTCACCCCGGTCACCCTCCAGTTCCCTGCTCGGGCCAGCTCCGTCACGGCAACTCCCTCACGCTCCTGGTAAAGGGAGGGAGAAGATTCACCCTGTTCAGCCCACGCAGGCTTCCATGATAGAAGAGGGGCCTCTCTGCCCTTTTACGCCTGGAGCCCTGCCCGGGCAACCTCAGACACAGAACCTCACTTGCACTCTTGGAGCCATGCCCTTTCAGCAGAATCAACCTGGGACAAAGAGTGCCCCCATCGATCGGAAGGGTAACTCGGGTGAAACTTTGGGAAAACTCGCGCTGCGCCCCACGGATCTCTTCCTGGCTCTCTCTCTCGCATCTCTTCGCCACCTATGAATCCGCCCGAGGAATTCCCTCGGACGTCACGGCGTCGCTGCTGCGCGCCACC
Source organism: Taudactylus pleione (assembly GCA_031769625.1). Classification (NCBI taxonomy): domain Eukaryota; kingdom Metazoa; phylum Chordata; class Amphibia; order Anura; family Myobatrachidae; genus Taudactylus; species Taudactylus pleione. The sequence continues at coordinate 3,106,882 of JAUIMM010001622.1, forward strand.
TTTTGCGGGGCGCCGGCGGATTTCACCCGACCTCCTGGAACCGGGTCCCTGCATCGGGCCCTTTTTCCCGACCTCATCGGGACTTCCAGAGGTTGCAGTTCCCCTGTCTGCCACCAGCTGGCTGTGCACCGCAGGGAAGGGTCGTCCTCATTAAGCCTCAACGCGAGACCCACGGGGCTCCCGCACTGGTGGATGGGGCTCTCACCCCGGTCACCTGCTCGGGCCAGCTCCATCATGGCAACTCCCTCATGCTCCTGGTAAAGGGAGGGAGAAGATTTGCCCTGTTCAGCCCATGCAGGCTTCCATGATAGCAGAGGGGCCTATCTGCCCTTTAATGCATGGAGCCCTGCCCGGGCAACCTCAGACACAGAACCTCCCTTGCACTCCTGGTTCACTCTCCTGGCCACCTCGCTCGCAGAGTCCCCATGGGTCTCATGGAGCACGGCCTGGGCCTCGTCGGGTGGGATAAGACCCCGCCCCACACTTCTCTCTTGCCTGCTCCTAACAATCCGGGGGAGGAATTCCCCTGTGGGTTTCGCCATCGGCGCTGCGCACCACTTTCAGCGGCGACTTCCCCCTCTCTTCCCCGAGGCCTTGGAAGCGCCGGCCGGACGCGGGCACCCTGATCCGACCTCATTGGGGCCTCCGCCGAGGGGAGTCGGCCTCCCGGGACCGCCGCACCGAGGCCTGAGGGGCCAATGGGTGGCTGGGGTGCGGGCATGGGCCCGACCGGCACGGTGGCGCCCCCCGGCGGACGCCAGGCGCCGGAGCAGCAGCACCCCAAGAAAATTTTTGGGAAAAAAAATTAAAATAAAACAGAGGCCGCCCATGAAATAAAAACATGGGGAGACTGTAAGGTGGGGGAAAAAAAAACCCAGGCACCCCCTCCCACCCTGGTGGACACGTGGCGCCATTGCACCCCAAAAATATTTTTTGGGTGAAAAAATAGACGCCCCCCCATGAAATGAAAACATGGGGAAAGTGTAAGGTCGGGAAACGCACTCCCCCCGGTGGACAAGTGGCGCCATTGCACCCCAATTTTTTTTTTCTAAATAGCCACCCATGAAATTAAAACATGGGGGGACACGCACAAGGCCCCCCTCCCCCCCGGTTGACAAGTGGTGCCATTGCACCGAAATTTTTTTTTTCTAAATAGCCACGAATGAAATTAAAACATGGGGAGAGCGTAAGGTGGGGACACGCGCCCCCCCGGTGGACAAGTTAAGCTGTAGCCGCCTTTCCCTTGAGCACTTTGGGTAGCTCAGTGCCCGGGCTGCCTCAGGCTCATCGTGGTGGATGGCCTCCACATGCCTTGCAAGTTTTGAGAATGGCTTCTCGCACCATAGACAATAGTTCTTTTTTTTATACACCTTTGAGTCATCACATTTTTTGGTAAGTACCTGGACTGTCACAGCGTGTTTTTTTTTTGAGGAGCAGAAACCTGGGCCAGAAATTGGAGAATCTTTGATAGCAGAGTAACCCTCAGCCAGCATATGTGTCCCATGATGGGCCCGCTCATCCCCGCTGCTGTCTTCCAAACTGTCCGCCTCAAAGGAGTCAGGGAAATAGTCTTTGTCACTGCCGTCAGTGCTGCTGTCAGTGATGTCACCGGGTGCACCGCTTAGCTCCATATTTTCCACCTTTAAAATAAACCAGAAAAATAAGGGTCAGCCCTCCCGTGATAAAATATGCATGGTAAACGAAGCAAAAGGCCGACACCTACCGGCACAGCAAAAGCAGTCCAGCTGGAGAAACCTCCCCACAGTGGCACGAATACCTGAAGCTTCCTGGTTCTGTGTGTGACGCAGAAAAAACCCGAAGCTGCCTGGTTCTGTGAGTGACGCAGCACGCCTTTTTGAAAGAACCAATCAGGCCTCGAGTCCCAGCATGTGCCCGCCTGTCAACCCTTAATCCCAGGGAGGGGAACCCGGCGGCTCTCTCACCACCTTTGAAAAATATGATGACATCTAAACCTGGGTAGACTGAACCCCTCACAATAAAAAAAGATGCCGACAACTAAGCAGTGTAGACAGCCCCCCCTTCAAATGAAACAAAACAAAAAAATTAAAAAAAATTTGCCGACACCTACCGCCGGGTAGACTAACCCCTCCCAATAAAAAAAATGCCGACAACTACCTATGGGTAGACTACCCCCTCCCAATAAAGCAAAAAAGTCGCCCCTAATCCTCCCCAACAAATAAAACCACTGTAAAGCCCGGGGAGGCCATGTTCTCGGAGGTGGAGAATGCGTCGCCCGAGTGCCTTCATCCTTGCCCTCCCCGCCGGCCCTTAAGCCCGGGGAAGGTGGATGCCGCCCAGGGAGAGAGGGACCCCGGGGTCACCCCTCTCCCGCGGGGACCGAGGCACCGAGCGGGGCACCGGGGATGGTACGTCGGCCAAGTCCGGGCGGATGGACTTGCTGGTTTTTTTTGGTCGCAGGCGGGACCCTCCCGCCCCGAGGGAAAGGGCCCTGGCATTCTCCTCCTCCCCGGGCCAAGTCGGGCCGGCCAGGGCAGGAGTCGTCGGGTGCGCAGCGCACGCAGGACGCCCCGCTGGAAATCGACAAAAGCTTGGCTCGAGGGATGACTTTCAATAGATCGCAGCAAGGGAGCTGCTCTGTCACGAAACCCTGACCCAGAATCAGGTTGTCTACGAATGATTTAGCAACGGAAGCCCAGGAAATGGTCAGTTTCGCGGGTCGGCACTCGAGCGGTTCCAGGGAAATCGAGTGCTCTTCCGGGGCCCGGGGGTGAGCGCCTCACCCGGGAGCATGGACAGCCTCCACGGAAGACCCTTGCGGTATCGAACGCCTGAGTTGGGGATGACAGACGGAGCAGACCGCGACCGCCTGGAGTCAGACGGGGCCCACCTGTCCTCCTTGTCCCCCCCGGAGAAAGGGGGTCGGAGCGCGAGGCGGACGCCATGTGGACCGGACGCCCTCACGGCGGAGGGGTGCCGGGCGCGCCGTGGGCCAAGGGAGGGTCGGGTTCACCCGTGAAACTGGCCGGGACCCCTGGGTTCCGGCCGAGCGATCGTCCCTCCCCGCTGGGACGCGGGGTGCCTCATCAATCGGAAGGGTGGCTCGGGTGGCGCATCGAGCCGCGCCCCCACGGATCTCTTCCTGGCTCTCTCTCTCTCGCATCTCTTCGCCACCTATGAATCCGCCCGAGGAATTCCCTTGGACATCACGGCGTCGCTGCTGCGCGCCACCTTTTGCAGGGCGCCGGCGGATTTTACCCGACCTCCTGGAACCGGGTCCCTGCATCGGGCCCTTTTTCCCGAACTCATCGGGACTTCCAGAGGTTGCAGTTCCCCTGTCTGCCACCAGGTGGCAGTGCACCGCAGTGAAGGGTCGTCCTCATTAAGCCTCAACGCGAGACCCACGGGGCTCTCGCACTGGTGGATGGGGCTCTCACCCCGGTCACCCTCCAGTTCCCTGCTCGGGCCAGCTCTGTCACGGCAACTCCCTCACGCTCCTGGTAAAGGGAGGGAGAAGATTCACCCTGTTCAGCCCATGCAGGCTTCCATGATAGAAGAGGGGCCTCTCTGCCATTTTACGCCTGGAGCCCTGCCCGGGCAACCTCAGACACAGAACCTCCCTTGCACTCTTGGAGCCATGCCCTTTCAGCAGAATCAACCTGGGACAAAGAGTGCCCCCATCGATCGGAAGGGTAACTCGGGTGAAACTTTGGGAAAACTCGCGCTGCGCCCCTTGGATCTCTTCTTGGCTCTCTCTCTCGCATCTCTTCGCCACCTATGAATCCGCCTGAGGAATTCCCTCGGACGTCACAGCGTCGCTGCTGCGTGCCACCTTTTGCGGGGCGCCGACAGATTTTACCTGACCTCCTGGAACCGGGTCCCGGCATCGGGCCCTTTTTCCCGACCTCATTGGGACTTCCAGAGGTTGCAGTTCCCCTGTCTGCCACCAGGTGGCAGTGCACCGCAGGGAAGGGTCGTCCTCATTAAGCCTCAACGCGAGACCCACGGGGCTCCCGCACTGGTGGATGGGGCTCTCACCCCGGTCACCCTCCGGTTCCCTGCTCGGGCCAGCTCCGTCATGGCAACTCCCTCACGCTCCTGGTAAAGGGAGGGAGAAGATTCGCCCTGTTCAGCCCACGCAGGCTTCCATGATAGCAGAGGGGCCTCTCTGCCCTTTTACGCCTGGAGCCCTGCCCGGGCAACCTCAGACACAGAACCTCCCTTGCACTCTTGCAGCCATGCCCTTTCAGCAGAATCAACCTGGGACAAAGAGTGCCCCCATCGATCGGAAGGGTAACTCGGGTGAAACTTAGAGAAAACTCACGCTGCGCCCCACGGATCTCTTCCTGGCTCTCTCTCTCGCATCTCTTCGCCACCTATGAATCCGCCTGAGGAATTCCCTCGGACGTCACGGCGTCGCTGCTGCGCGCCACCTTTTGCAGGGCGCCGGCGGATTTTAACCGACCTCCTGGAACCAGGTCCCGGCATCGGGCCCTTTTTCCCGACCTCATCGGGACTTCCAGAGGTTGCAGTTCCCCTGTCTGCCACCAGGTGGCAGTGCACCGCAGGGAAGGGTCGTCCTCATTAAGCCTCAATGCGAGACCCACGGGGCTCCCGCACTGGTGGATGGGGCTCTCTCCCCGGTCACCCTCCGGTTCCCTGCTCGGGCCAGCTCCGTCACGGCAACTCCCTCACACTCCTGGTAAAGGGAGGGAGGAGATTCGCCCTGTTCAGCCCACTCAGGCTTCCATGATAGCAGAGGGGCCTCTCTGCCCTTTTACGCCTGGAGCCCTGCCCGGGCAACCTCAGACACAGAACCTCCCTTGCACTCTTGGAGCCATGCCCTTTCAGCAGAATCAACCTGGGACAAAGAGTGCCCCATCGATTGGAAGGGTAACTCGGGTGAAACTTTGGGAAAACTCGCGCTGCGCCCCACGGATCTCTTCCTGGCTCTCTCTCTCGCATCTCTTCGCCACCTATGAATCCGCCCGAGGAATTCCCTCGGACGTCACGGCGTCGCTGCTGCGCGCCACCTTTTGCGGGGCGCCGCCGGATTTTACCCGACCTCCTGGAACCGGGTCCCGGCATCGGGCCCTTTTTCCCGACCTCATTGGACTTCCAGAGGTTGCAGTTCCCCTGTCTGCCACCAGGTGGCAGTGCACCGCAGGGAAGGGTCGTCCTCATTAAGCCTCAACGCGAGACTCACGGGGCTCCCACACTGGTGGATGGGGCTCTCACCCCGGTCACCCTCCGGTTCCCTGCTCGGGCCAGCTCCGTCACGGCAACTCCCTCACGCTCCTGGTAAAGGGAGGGAGAAGATTCGCCCTGTTCAGCCCACTCAGGCTTCCATGATAGCAGAGGGGCCTCTCTGCCCTTTTATGCCTGGAGCCCTGCCCGGGCAACCTCAGACACAGAACCTCCCTTGCACTCTTGGAGCCATGCCCTTTCAGCAGAATCAACCTGGGACAAAGAGTGCCCCCATCGATCGGAAGGGTAACTCGGGTGAAACTTTGGGAAAACTCGCGCTGCGCCCCATGGATCTCTTCCTGGCTCTCTCTCTCGCATCTCTTCGCCACCTATGAATCCGCCTGAGGAATTCCCTCGGACGTCACGGCGTCGCTGCTGCGCGCCACCTTTTGCAGGGCGCCGGCGGATTTTACCCGACCTCCTGGAACCGGGTCCCGGCATCGGGCCCTTTTTCCCGACCTCATTGGACTTCCAGAGGTTGCAGTTCCCCTGTCTGCCACCAGGTGGCAGTGCACCGCAGGGAAGGGTCGTCCTCATTAAGCCTCAATGCGAGACCCACGGGGCTCCCGCACTGGTGGATGGGGCTCTCTCCCCGGTCACCCTCCAGTTCGCTGCTCGGGCCAGCTCCGTCACGGCAACTCCCTCACACTCCTGGTAAAGGGAGGGAGGAGATTCGCCCTGTTCAGCCCACTCAGGCTTCCATGATAGCAGAGGGGCCTCTCTGCCCTTTAACACCTGGAGCCCTGCCCGGGCAACCTCAGACACAGAACCTCCCTTGCACTCTTGGAGCCATGCCCTTTCAGCAGAATCAACCTGGGACATAGAGTGCCCCCATCGATCGGAAGGGTAACTCGGGTGAAACTTTGGGAAAACTTGCGCTGCGCCCCACGGATCTCTTCCTGGCTCTCTCTCTCGCATCTCTTCGCCACCTATGAATCCACACGAGGAATTCCCTCGGACGTCACAGCGTCGCTGCTGCGCGCCACCTTTTGCGGGGTGCCGGTGGATTTTACCCGACCTCCTGGAACCGGGTCCCGGCATCGGGCCCTTTTTCCCGAACTCATCGGGACTTCCAGAGGTTGCATTTCCCTTTCTGCCACCAGGTGGCAGTGCACCGCAGGGAAGGGTCGTCCTCATTTAGCCTCAACGCGAGACCCACGGGGCTACCGCACTGGTGGATGGGGCTCTCACCCCGGTCACCCTCCAGATCCCTGCTCGGGCCAGCTCCGTCACGGCAACTCCCTCACGCTCCTGGTAAAGGGAGGGAGAAGATTCACCCTGTTCAGCCCACGCAGGTTTCCATGATAGAAGAGGGGCCTCTCTGCCCTTTTACGCCTGGAGCCCTGCCCGGGCAACCTCAGACACAGAACCTCCCTTGCACTCTTGGAGCCATGCCCTTTCAGCAGAATCAACCTGGGACAAAGAGTGCCCCATCGATCGGAAACGTAACTCGGGTGAAACTTTGGGAAAACTCGCGCTGCGCCCCACGGATCTCTTCCTGGCTCTCTCTCGCATCTCTTCGCCACCTATGAATCCGCCCGAGGAATTCCCTCGGACGTCACGGCGTCGCTGCTGCGCGCCACCTTTTGCGGGGCGCCGGCGGATTTCACCCGACCTCCTGGAACCGGGTCCCTGCATCGGGCCCTTTTTCCCGACCTAATCGGGACTTCCAGAGGTTGCAGTTCCCCTGTCTGCCACCAGCTGGCTGTGCACCGCAGGGAAGGGTCGTCCTCATTAAGCCTCAACGCGAGACCCACGGGGCTCCCGCACTGGTGGATGGGGCTCTCACCCCGGTCACCTGCTCGGGCCAGCTCCGTCATGGCAACTCCCTCATGCTCCTGGTAAAGGGAGGGAGAAGATTTGCCCTGTTCAGCCCATGCAGGCTTCCATGATAGCAGAGGGGCCTATCTGCCCTTTAATGCATGGAGCCCTGCCCGGGCAACCTCAAACACAGAACCTCCCTTGCACTCCTGGTTCACTCTCCTGGCCACCTCGCTCGCAGAGTCCCCATGGGTCTCATGGAGCACGGCCTGGGCCTCGTCGGGTGGGAAAAGACCCCGCCCCACCCTTCTCTCTTGCCTGCTCCTAACAATCCGGGGGAGGAATTCCCCTGTGGGTTTCGCCATCGGCGCTGCGCACCACTTTCAGCGGCGACTTCCCCCTCTCTTCCCCGAGGCCTTGGAAGCGCCGGCCGGACGCGGGCACCCTGATCCGACCTCATTGGGGCCTCCGCCGAGGGGAGTCGGCCTCCCGGGACCGCCGCACCGAGGCCTGAGGGGCCAATGGGTGGCTGGGGTGCGGGCATGGGCCCGACCGGCACGGTGGCGCCCCCCGGCGGACGCCAGGCGCCGGTGCAGCAGCACCCCAAGAAAATTTTTGGGAAAAAAAATTAAAATAAAACAGAGGCCGCCCATGAAATAAAAACATGGGGAGACTGTAAGGTGGGGGAAAAAAAAACCCAGGCACCCCCTCCCACCCTGGTGGACACGTGGCGCCATTGCACCCCAAAAATATTTTTTGGGTGAAAAAATAGACGCCCCCCCCATGAAATGAAAACATGGGGAAAGTGTAAGGTCGGGAAACGCACCCCCCCCGGTGGACAAGTGGCGCCATTGCACCCCAATTTTTTTTTTCTAAATAGCCACCCATGAAATTAAAACATGGGGGACACACACAAGGCCCCCCTTCCCCCCGGTTGACAAGTGGTGCCATTGCACCACAATTTTTTTTTTTTCTAAATAGCCACGAATGAAATTAAAACATGGGGAGAGCGTAAGGTGGGGACACGCGCCCCCCCGGTGGACAAGTTAAGCTGTAGCCGCCTTTCCCTTGAGCACTTTGGGTAGCTCAGTGCCCGGGCTGCCTCAGGCTCATCGTGGTGGATGGCCTCCACATGCCTTGCAAGTTTTGAGAATGGCTTCTCGCACCATAGACAATAGTTCTTTTTTTTATACACCTTTGAGCCATCACATTTTTTGGTAAGTACCTGGACTGTCACAGCGTGTTTTTTTTTTGAGGAGCAGAAACCTGGGCCAGAAATTGGAGAATCTTTGATAGCAGAGTAACCCTCAGCCAGCATATGTGTCCCATGATGGGCCCGCTCATCCCCGCTGCTGTCTTCCAAACTGTCCGCCTCAGAGGAGTCAGGGAAATAGTCTTTGTCACTGCCGTCAGTGCTGCTGTCAGTGATGTCACCGGGTGCACCGCTTAGCTCCATATTTTCCACCTTTAAAATAAACCAGGAAAATAAGGGTCAGCCCTCCCGTGATAAAATATGCATGGTAAACGAAGCAAAAGGCCGACACCTACCGGCACAGCAAAAGCAGTCCAGCTGGAGAAACCTCCCCACAGTGGCACGAATACCTGAAGCTTCCTGGTTCTGTGTGTGACGCAGAAAAAACCCGAAGCTGCCTGGTTCTGTGAGTGACGCAGCACGCCTTTTTGAAAGAACCAATCAGGCCTCGAGTCCCAGCATGTGCCCGCCTGTCAACCCTTAATCCCAGGGAGGGGAACCCGGCGGCTCTCTCACTACCTTTGAAAAATATGATGACATCTAAACCTGGGTAGACTGAACCCCTCACAATAAAAAAAGATGCCGACAACTAAGCAGTGTAGACAGCCCCCCCTTCAAATGAAACAAAACAAAAAAATTAAAAAAAATTTGCCGACACCTACCGCCGGGTAGACTAACCCCTCCCAATAAAAAAATGCCGACAACTACCTATGGGTAGACTACCCCCTCCCAATAAAGCAAAAAAGTCGCCTCTAATCCTCCCCAACAAAAAAACCCACTGTAAAGCCCGGGGAGGCCATGTTCTCGGAGGTGGAGAATGCGTCGCCCGAGTGCCTTCATCCTTGCCCTCCCCGCCGGCCTTTAAGCCCGGGGAAGGTGGATGCCGCCCAGGGGAGAGAGGGACCCCGGGGTCACCCCTCTCCCGCGGGGACCGAGGCACCGAGCGGGGCACCGGGGATGGTACGTCGGCCAAGTCCGGGCGGATGGACTTGCTGTTTTTTTTTTGGTCGCAGGCGGGACCGTCCCGCCCCGAGGGAAAGGGCCCTGGCATTCTCCTCCTCCCCGGGCCAAGTCGGGCCGGCCAGGGCAGGAGTCGTCGGGTGCGCAGCGCACGCAGGACGCCCCGCTGGAAATCGACAAAAGCTTGGCTCGAGGGATGACTTTCAATAGATCGCAGCAAGGGAGCTGCTCTGCTGCGCACGAAACCCTGACCCAGAATCAGGTTGTCTACGAATGATTTAGCAACGGAAGCCCAGGAAATGGTCTGTTTCGCGGGTCGGCACTCGAGCGGTTCCAGGGAAATCGAGTGCTCTGCCGGGGCCCGGGGGTGAGCGCCTCACCCGGGAGCATGGACAGCCTCCACGGAAGACCCTTGCGGTATCGAACGCCTGAGTTGGGGATGACAGACGGAGCAGACCGCGACCGCCTGGAGTCAGACGGGGCCCACCTGTCCTCCTTGTCCCCCCCGGAGAAAGGGGGTCGGAGCGCGAGGCGGACGCCATGTGGACAGGACGCCCTCACGGCGGAGGGGTGCCGGGCGCGCCGTGGGCCAAGGGAGGGTCGGGTTCACCCGTGAAACTGGCCGGGACCCCTGGGTTCCGGCCGAGCGATCGTCCCTCCCCGCTGGGACGCAGGGTGCCTCATCAATCGGAAGGGTGGCTCGGGGGGCGCATCGAGCCGCGCCCCCACGGATCTCTTCCTGGCTCTCTCTCTCGCATCTCTTCGCCACCTATGAATCCGCCCGAGGAATTCCCTCGGACGTCATGGCATCGCTGCTGCGCACCACCTTTTGCAGGGCGCCGGCGGATTTTACCCGACCTCCTGGAACCGGGTCCCTGCATCGGGCCCTTTTTCCCGAACTCATCAGGACTTCCAGAGGTTGCAGTTCCCCTGTCTGCCACCAGGTCGCAGTGCACCGCAGGGAAGGGTCGTCCTCATTAAGCCTCAGCACGAGACCCACGGGGCTTCCACACTGGTGGATGGGGATCTCACCCCGGTCACCCTCCGGTTCCCTGCTCGGGCCAGCTCTGTCACGGCAACTCCCTCACGCTCCTGGTAAATGGAGGGAGAAGATTCACCCTGTTCAGCCCACGCAGGCTTCCATGATAGCAGAGCGGCCTCTCTGCCCTTTTACGCCTGGAGCCCTGCCCGGTCAACCTCAGACACAGAACCTCCCTTGCACTCTTGGAGCCATGCCCTATCAGCAGAAACAACCTGGGACAAAGAGTGCCCCCATCGATCGGAAGGGTAAATCGGGTGAAACTTTGGGAAAACTCGCGCTGCGCCCCACGGATCTTTTCCTGGCTCTCTCTCTCGCATCTCTTCGCCACCTATGAATCCGCCCTAGGAATTCCCTCGGACGTCACGGCGTCGCTGCTGCGCGCCTCCTTTTGGTGGGCGCCGGCGGATTTTACCTGACCTCCTGGAACCGGGTCGCGGCATCGGGCCCTTTTTCCCGACCTCATCGGGACTTCCAGAGGTTGCATTTCCCTTTTTGCCACCAGGTGGCAGTGCACCGCAGGGAAGGGTCATCCTCATTAAGCCTCAACGCGAGACCCACGGGGCTCCCGCACTGGTGGATGGGGCTCTCACCCCGGTCACCCTCCGGTTCCCTGCTCGGGCCAGCTCCGTCACGGCAACTCCCTCACGCTCCTGGTAAAGGGAGGGAGAAGATTCACCCTGTTCAGCCCACGCAGGCTTCCATGATAGCAGAGGGGCCTCTCTGCACTTTTACGCCTGGAGCCCTGCCCGGGCAACCTCAGACACAGAACCTCCCTTGCACGCTTGGAGCCATGCCCTTTCAGCAGAATCAACCTGGGACAAAGAGTGCCCCCATCGATCGGAAGGGTAACTCGGGTGAAACTTTGGGAAAACTCGCGCTGCGCCCCATGGATCTCTTCCTGGCTCTCTCTCTCGCATCTCTTCGCCACCTATGAATCCGCCCGAGGAATTCCCTCGGACGTCACGGCGTCGCTGCTGCGCGCCACCTTTTGCGGGGCGCCGGCGGATTTCACCCGACCTCCTGGATCCGGGTCCCTGCATCGGGCCCTTTTTCCCGACCTCATCGGGACTTCCAGAGGTTGCAGTTCCCCTGTCTGCCACCAGCTGGCTGTGCACCGCAGGGAAGGGTCGTCCTCATTAAGCCTCAACGAGAGACCCACGGGGCTCCCGCACTGGTGGATGGGGCTCTCACCCCGGTCACCCTCCAGTTCCCTGCTCGGGCCAGCTCCATCACAGCAACTCCCTCATGCTCCTGGTAAAGGGAGGGAGAAGATTCGCCCTGTTCAGCCCACGCAGGCTTCCATGATAGCAGAGGGGCCTCTCTGCCCTTTTACGCCTGGAGCCCTGCCCAGGCAACCTCAGACACAGAACCTCCCTTGCACTCTTGGAGCCATGCCCTTTCAGCAGAATCAACCTGGGACAAAGAGTGCCCCCATCGATCGGAAGGGTAACTCTGGTGAAACTTAGGGAAAACTCGCGCTGCGCCCCACGGATCTCTTCCTGGCTCTCTCTCTCGCATCTCTTCGCCACCTATGAATCCGCCCGAGGAATTCCCTCGGACGTCATGGCGTCGCTGCTGCGCGCCACCTTCTGCGGGGTGCCGGCAGATTTTACCCGACCTCCTGGAACCGGGTCCCGGCATCGGGCCCTTTTTCCCATCCTCATCGGGACTTCCAGAGGTTGCAGTTCCCCTGTCTGCCACCAGGTGGCAGTGCACCTCAGGGAAGGGTCGTCCTCATTAAGAATCAACGCGAGACCCAAGGGGCTCCTGCACAGGTGGATTGGGCTCTCACCCCGGTCACCTGCTCGGGCCAGCTCCGTCATGGCAACTCCCTCATGCTCCTGGTAAAGGGAGGGAGAAGATTTGCCCTGTTCAGCCCATGCAGGCTTCCATGATAGCAGAGGGGCCTGTCTGCCCTTTAATGCATGGAGCCCTGCCCGGGCAACCTCAGACACAGAACCTCCCTTGCACTCCTGGTTCACTCTCCTGGCCACCTCGCTCGCAGAGTCCCCATGGGTCTCATGGAGCACGGCCTGGGCCTCGTCGGGTGGGATAAGACCCCGCCCCACCCTTCTCTCTTGCCTGCTCCTAACAATCCGGGGGAGGAATTCCCCTGTGGGTTTCGCCATCGGCGCTGCGCACCACTTTCAGCGGCGACTTCCCTCTCTCTTCCCCGAGGCCTTGGAAGCGCCGGCCGGACGCGGGCACCCTGATCCGACCTCATTGGGGCCTCCGCCGAGGGGAGTCGGCCTCCTGGGACCGCCACACCGAGTCCTGAGGGGCCAATGGGTGGCTGGGGAGCGGGCATGGGCCCGACCGGCACGGTGGCGCCCCCCGGCGGACGCCAGGCGCCGGTGCAGCAGCACCCCAAGAAAATTTTTCGGAAAAAAAATTAAAATAAAACAGAGGCCGCCCATGAAATAAAAACATGGGGAGACTGTAAGGTGGGGGAAAAAAAAACCCAGGCACCCCCTCCCACCCTGGTGGACACGTGGCGCCATTGCACCCCAAAAATATTTTTTGGGTGAAAAAATAGACGCCCCCCCCATGAAATGAAAACATGGGGAAAGTGTAAGGTCGGGAAACGCACCCCCCCGGTGGACAAGTGGCGCCATTGCACCCCAATTTTTTTTTTCTAAATAGCCACCCATGAAATTAAAACATGGGGGACACGCACAAGGCCCCCCTTCCCCCCGGTTGACAAGTGGTGCCATTGCACCGCAATTTTTTTTTTTTCTAAATAGCCACGAATGAAATTAAAACATGGGGAGAGCGTAAGGTGGGGACACGCGCCCCCCCGGTGGACAAGTTAAGCTGTAGCCGCCTTTCCCTTGAGCACTTTGGGTAGCTCAGTGCCCGGGCTGCCTCAGGCTCATCGTGGTGGATGGCCTCCACATGCCTTGCAAGTTTTGAGAATGGCTTCTCGCACCATAGACAATAGTTCTTTTTTTTATACACCTTTGAGCCATCACATTTTTTGGTAAGTACCTGGACTGTCACAGCGTGTTTTTTTTTTGAGGAGCAGAAACCTGGGCCAGAAATTGGAGAATCTTTGATAGCAGAGTAACCCTCAGCCAGCATATGTGTCCCATGATGGGCCCGCTCATCCCCGCTGCTGTCTTCCAAACTGTCCGCCTCAGAGGAGTCAGGGAAATAGTCTTTGTCACTGCCGTCAGTGCTGCTGTCAGTGATGTCACCGGGTGCACCGCTTAGCTCCATATTTTCCACCTTTAAAATAAACCAGGAAAATAAGGGTCAGCCCTCCCGTGATAAAATATGCATGGTAAACGAAGCAAAAGGCCGACACCTACCGGCACAGCAAAAGCAGTCCAGCTGGAGAAACCTCCCCACAGTGGCACGAATACCTGAAGCTTCCTGGTTCTGTGTGTGACGCAGAAAAAACCCGAAGCTGCCTGGTTCTGTGAGTGACGCAGCACGCCTTTTTGAAAGAACCAATCAGGCCTCGAGTCCCAGCATGTGCCCGCCTGTCAACCCTTAATCCCAGGGAGGGGAACCCGGCGGCTCTCTCACCACCTTTGAAAAATATGATGACATCTAAACCTGGGTAGACTGAACCCCTCACAATAAAAAAAGATGCCGACAACTAAGCAGTGTAGACAGCCCCCCCTTCAAATGAAACAAAACAAAAAAATTAAAAAAAATTTGCCGACACCTACCGCCGGGTAGACTAACCCCTCCCAATAAAAAAATGCTGACAACTACCTATGGGTAGACTACCCCCTCCCAATAAAGCAAAAAAGTCGCCTCTAATCCTCCCCAACAAAAGAACCCACTGTAAAGCCCGGGGAGGCCATGTTCTCGGAGGTGGAGAATGCGTCGCCCGAGTGCCTTCATCCTTGCCCTCCCCACCGGCCCTTAAGCCCGGGGAAGGTGGATGCCGCCCAGGGGAGAGAGGGACCCCGGGGTCACCCCTCTCCCGCGGGGACCGAGGCACCGAGCGGGGCACCGGGGATGGTACGTCGGCCAAGTCCGGGCGGATGGACTTGCTGTTTTTTTTTGGTCGCAGGCGGGACCGTCCCGCCCCGAGGGAAAGGGCCCTGGCATTCTCCTCCTCCCCGGGCCAAGTCGGGCCGGCCAGGGCAGGAGTCGTCGGGTGCGCAGCGCACGCAGGACGCCCCGCTGGAAATCGACAAAAGCTTGGCTCGAGGGATGACTTTCAATAGATCGCAGCAAGGGAGCTGCTCTGCTGCGCACGAAACCCTGACCCAGAATCAGGTTGTCTACGAATGATTTAGCAACGGAAGCCCAGGAAATGGTCTGTTTCGCGGGTCGGCACTCGAGCGGTTCCAGGGAAATCGAGTGCTCTGCCGGGGCCCGGGGGTGAGCGCCTCACCCGGGAGCATGGACAGCCTCCACGGAAGACCCTTGCGGTATCGAACGCCTGAGTTGGGGATGACAGACGGAGCAGACCGCGACCGCCTGGAGTCAGACGGGGCCCACCTGTCCTCCTTGTCCCCCACGGAGAAAGGGGATCGGAGCGCGAGGCGGACACCATGTGGACCGGACGCCCTCACGGCGGAGGGGTGCCGGGCGCGCCGTGGGCCAAGGGAGGGTCGGGTTCACCCGTGAAACTGGCCGGGACCCCTGGGTTCTGGCCGAGCGATCATCCCTCCCTGCTGGGACGCGGGGTGCCTCATCAATCGGAAAGGTGGCTCGGGGGGCGCATCGAGCCGCGCCCCCACGGATCTCTTCCTGGCTCTCTCTCTCGCATCTCTTCGCCACCTATGAATCCGCCCGAGGAATTCCCTCGGACGTCATGGCGTCGCTGCTGCGCGCCACCTTCTGCGGGGTGCCGGCAGATTTTACCCGACCTCCTGGAACCGGGTCCCGGCATCGGGCCCTTTTTCCCATCCTCATCGGGACTTCCAGAGGTTGCAGTTCCCCTGTCTGCCACCAGGTGGCAGTGCACCTCAGGGAAGGGTCGTCCTCATTAAGAATCAACGCGAGACCCAAGGGGCTCCTGCACAGGTGGATTGGGCTCTCACCCCGGTCACCTGCTCGGGCCAGCTCCGTCATGGCAACTCCCTCATGCTCCTGGTAAAGGGAGGGAGAAGATTTGCCCTGTTCAGCCCATGCAGGCTTCCATGATAGCAGAGGGGCCTGTCTGCCCTTTAATGCATGGAGCCCTGCCCGGGCAACCTCAGACACAGAACCTCCCTTGCACTCCTGGTTCACTCTCCTGGCCACCTCGCTCGCAGAGTCCCCATGGGTCTCATGGAGCACGGCCTGGGCCTCGTCGGGTGGGATAAGACCCCGCCCCACCCTTCTCTCTTGCCTGCTCCTAACAATCCGGGGGAGGAATTCCCCTGTGGGTTTCGCCATCGGCGCTGCGCACCACTTTCAGCGGCGACTTCCCTCTCTCTTCCCCGAGGCCTTGGAAGCGCCGGCCGGACGCGGGCACCCTGATCCGACCTCATTGGGGCCTCCGCCGAGGGGAGTCGGCCTCCTGGGACCGCCACACCGAGTCCTGAGGGGCCAATGGGTGGCTGGGGAGCGGGCATGGGCCCGACCGGCACGGTGGCGCCCCCCGGCGGACGCCAGGCGCCGGTGCAGCAGCACCCCAAGAAAATTTTTCGGAAAAAAAATTAAAATAAAACAGAGGCCGCCCATGAAATAAAAACATGGGGAGACTGTAAGGTGGGGGAAAAAAAAACCCAGGCACCCCCTCCCACCCTGGTGGACACGTGGCGCCATTGCACCCCAAAAATATTTTTTGGGTGAAAAAATAGACGCCCCCCCCATGAAATGAAAACATGGGGAAAGTGTAAGGTCGGGAAACGCACCCCCCCGGTGGACAAGTGGCGCCATTGCACCCCAATTTTTTTTTTCTAAATAGCCACCCATGAAATTAAAACATGGGGGACACGCACAAGGCCCCCCTTCCCCCCGGTTGACAAGTGGTGCCATTGCACCGCAATTTTTTTTTTTTCTAAATAGCCACGAATGAAATTAAAACATGGGGAGAGCGTAAGGTGGGGACACGCGCCCCCCCGGTGGACAAGTTAAGCTGTAGCCGCCTTTCCCTTGAGCACTTTGGGTAGCTCAGTGCCCGGGCTGCCTCAGGCTCATCGTGGTGGATGGCCTCCACATGCCTTGCAAGTTTTGAGAATGGCTTCTCGCACCATAGACAATAGTTCTTTTTTTTATACACCTTTGAGCCATCACATTTTTTGGTAAGTACCTGGACTGTCACAGCGTGTTTTTTTTTTGAGGAGCAGAAACCTGGGCCAGAAATTGGAGAATCTTTGATAGCAGAGTAACCCTCAGCCAGCATATGTGTCCCATGATGGGCCCGCTCATCCCCGCTGCTGTCTTCCAAACTGTCCGCCTCAGAGGAGTCAGGGAAATAGTCTTTGTCACTGCCGTCAGTGCTGCTGTCAGTGATGTCACCGGGTGCACCGCTTAGCTCCATATTTTCCACCTTTAAAATAAACCAGGAAAATAAGGGTCAGCCCTCCCGTGATAAAATATGCATGGTAAACGAAGCAAAAGGCCGACACCTACCGGCACAGCAAAAGCAGTCCAGCTGGAGAAACCTCCCCACAGTGGCACGAATACCTGAAGCTTCCTGGTTCTGTGTGTGACGCAGAAAAAACCCGAAGCTGCCTGGTTCTGTGAGTGACGCAGCACGCCTTTTTGAAAGAACCAATCAGGCCTCGAGTCCCAGCATGTGCCCGCCTGTCAACCCTTAATCCCAGGGAGGGGAACCCGGCGGCTCTCTCACTACCTTTGAAAAATATGATGACATCTAAACCTGGGTAGACTGAACCCCTCACAATAAAAAAAGATGCCGACAACTAAGCAGTGTAGACAGCCCCCCCTTCAAATGAAACAAAACAAAAAAATTAAAAAAAATTTGCCGACACCTACCGCCGGGTAGACTAACCCCTCCCAATAAAAAAATGCCGACAACTACCTATGGGTAGACTACCCCCTCCCAATAAAGCAAAAAAGTCGCCTCTAATCCTCCCCAACAAAAAAACCCACTGTAAAGCCCGGGGAGGCCATGTTCTCGGAGGTGGAGAATGCGTCGCCCGAGTGCCTTCATCCTTGCCCTCCCCGCCGGCCTTTAAGCCCGGGGAAGGTGGATGCCGCCCAGGGGAGAGAGGGACCCCGGGGTCACCCCTCTCCCGCGGGGACCGAGGCACCGAGCGGGGCACCGGGGATGGTACGTCGGCCAAGTCCGGGCGGATGGACTTGCTGTTTTTTTTTGGTCGCAGGCGGGACCGTCCCGCCCCGAGGGAAAGGGCCCTGGCATTCTCCTCCTCCCCGGGCCAAGTCGGGCCGGCCAGGGCAGGAGTCGTCGGGTGCGCAGCGCACGCAGGACGCCCCGCTGGAAATCGACAAAAGCTTGGCTCGAGGGATGACTTTCAATAGATCGCAGCAAGGGAGCTGCTCTGCTGCGCACGAAACCCTGACCCAGAATCAGGTTGTCTACGAATGATTTAGCAACGGAAGCCCAGGAAATGGTCTGTTTCGCGGGTCGGCACTCGAGCGGTTCCAGGGAAATCGAGTGCTCTGCCGGGGCCCGGGGGTGAGCGCCTCACCCGGGAGCATGGACAGCCTCCACGGAAGACCCTTGCGGTATCGAACGCCTGAGTTGGGGATGACAGACGGAGCAGACCGCGACCGCCTGGAGTCAGACGGGGCCCACCTGTCCTCCTTGTCCCCCCCGGAGAAAGGGGGTCGGAGCGCGAGGCGGACGCCATGTGGACAGGACGCCCTCACGGCGGAGGGGTGCCGGGCGCGCCGTGGGCCAAGGGAGGGTCGGGTTCACCCGTGAAACTGGCCGGGACCCCTGGGTTCCGGCCGAGCGATCGTCCCTCCCCGCTGGGACGCAGGGTGCCTCATCAATCGGAAGGGTGGCTCGGGGGGCGCATCGAGCCGCGCCCCCACGGATCTCTTCCTGGCTCTCTCTCTCGCATCTCTTCGCCACCTATGAATCCGCCCGAGGAATTCCCTCGGACGTCATGGCATCGCTGCTGCGCACCACCTTTTGCAGGGCGCCGGCGGATTTTACCCGACCTCCTGGAACCGGGTCCCTGCATCGGGCCCTTTTTCCCGAACTCATCAGGACTTCCAGAGGTTGCAGTTCCCCTGTCTGCCACCAGGTCGCAGTGCACCGCAGGGAAGGGTCGTCCTCATTAAGCCTCAGCACGAGACCCACGGGGCTTCCACACTGGTGGATGGGGATCTCACCCCGGTCACCCTCCGGTTCCCTGCTCGGGCCAGCTCTGTCACGGCAACTCCCTCACGCTCCTGGTAAATGGAGGGAGAAGATTCACCCTGTTCAGCCCACGCAGGCTTCCATGATAGCAGAGCGGCCTCTCTGCCCTTTTACGCCTGGAGCCCTGCCCGGTCAACCTCAGACACAGAACCTCCCTTGCACTCTTGGAGCCATGCCCTATCAGCAGAAACAACCTGGGACAAAGAGTGCCCCCATCGATCGGAAGGGTAAATCGGGTGAAACTTTGGGAAAACTCGCGCTGCGCCCCACGGATCTTTTCCTGGCTCTCTCTCTCGCATCTCTTCGCCACCTATGAATCCGCCCTAGGAATTCCCTCGGACGTCACGGCGTCGCTGCTGCGCGCCTCCTTTTGGTGGGCGCCGGCGGATTTTACCTGACCTCCTGGAACCGGGTCGCGGCATCGGGCCCTTTTTCCCGACCTCATCGGGACTTCCAGAGGTTGCATTTCAATTTTTGCAACCAGGTGGCAGTGCACCGCAGGGAAGGGTCATCCTCATTAAGCCTCAACGCGAGACCCACGGGGCTCCCGCACTGGTGGATGGGGCTCTCACCCCGGTCACCCTCCGGTTCCCTGCTCGGGCCAGCTCCGTCACGGCAACTCCCTCACGCTCCTGGTAAAGGGAGGGAGAAGATTCACCCTGTTCAGCCCACGCAGGCTTCCATGATAGCAGAGGGGCCTCTCTGCACTTTTACGCCTGGAGCCCTGCCCGGGCAACCTCAGACACAGAACCTCCCTTGCACTCTTGGAGCCATGCCCTTTCAGCAGAATCAACCTGGGACAAAGAGTGCCCCCATCGATCGGAAGGGTAACTCTGGTGAAACTTAGGGAAAACTCGCGCTGCGCCCCACGGATCTCTTCCTGGCTCTCTCTCTCGCATCTCTTCGCCACCTATGAATCCGCCCGAGGAATTCCCTCGGACGTCATGGCGTCGCTGCTGCGCGCCACCTTCTGCGGGGTGCCGGCGGATTTTACCCAACATCCTGGAACCGGGTCCCGGCATCGGGCCCTTTTTCCCATCCTCATCGGGACTTCCAGAGGTTGCAGTTCCCCTGTCTGCCACCAGGTGGCAGTGCACCTCAGGTAAGGGTCGTCCTCATTAAGAATCAACGCGAGACCCAAGGGGCTCCTGCACAGGTGGATTGGGCTCTCACCCCGGTCACCTGCTCGGGCCAGCTCCGTCATGGCAACTCCCTCATGCTCCTGGTAAAGGGAGGGAGAAGATTTGCCCTGTTCAGCCCATGCAGGCTTCCATGATAGCAGAGGGGCCTATCTGCCCTTTAATGCATGGAGCCCTGCCCGGGCAACCTCAGACACAGAACCTCCCTTGCACTCCTGGTTCAATCTCCTGGCCACCTCGCTCGCAGAGTCCCCATGGGTCTCATGGAGCACGGCCTGGGCCTCGTCGGGTGGGATAAGACCCCGCCCCACCCTTCTCTCTTGCCTGCTCCTAACAATCCGGGGGAGGAATTCCCCTGTGGGTTTCGCCATCGGCGCTGCGCACCACTTTCAGCGGCGACTTCCCCCTCTCTTCCCCGAGGCCTTGGAAGCGCCGGCCGGATGCGGGCACCCTGATCCGACCTCATTGGGGCCTCCGCCGAGGGGAGTCGGCCTCCTGGGACCGCCGCACCGAGTCCTGAGGGGCCAATGGGTGGCTGGGGAGCGGGCATGGGCCCGACCGGCACGGTGGCGCCCCCCGGCGGACGCCAGGCGCCGGTGCAGCAGCACCCCAAGAAAATTTTTCGGAAAAAAAATTAAAATAAAACAGAGGCTGCTCATGAAATAAAAACATGGGGAGACTGTAAGGTGGTGAAAAAAAAAACCCAGGCACCCCCTCCCACCCTGGTGGACACGTGGCGCCATTGCACCCCAAAAATATGTTTTGGGTGAAAAAATAGACGCCCCCCCCCATGAAATGAAAACATGGGGAAAGTGTAATGTCGGGAAACGCACCCCCCCGGTGGACAAGTGGCGCCATTGCACCACAATTTTTTTTTTTCTAAATAGCCACGAATGAAATTAAAACATGGGGAGAGCGTAAGGTGGGGACACGCGCCCCCCCGGTGGACAAGTTAAGCTGTAGCCGCCTTTCCCTTGAGCACTTTGGGTAGCTCAGTGCCCGGGCTGCCTCAGGCTCATCGTGGTGGATGGCCTCCACATGCCTTGCAAGTTTTGAGAATGGCTTCTCGCACCATAGACAATAGTTCTTTTTTTTATACACCTTTGAGCCACCACATTTTTTGGTAAGTACCTGGACTGTCACAGCGTGTTTTTTTTTTGAGGAGCAGAAACCTGGGCCAGAAATTGGAGAATCTTTGATAGCAGAGTAACCCTCAGCCAGCATATGTGTCCCATGATGGGCCCACTCATCCCCGCTGCTGTCTTCCAAACTGTCCGCCTCAGAGGAGTCAGGGAAATAGTCTTTGTCACTGCCGTCAGTGCTGCTGTCAGTGATGTCACCGGGTGCACCGCTTAGCTCCATATTTTCCACCTTTAAAATAAACCAGAAAAATAAGGGTCAGCCCTCCCGTGATAAAATATGCATGGTAAACGAAGCAAAAGGCCGACACCTACCGGCACAGCAAAAGCAGTCCAGCTGGAGAAACCTCCCCACAGTGGCACGAATACCTGAAGCTTCCTGGTTCTGTGTGTGACGCAGAAAAAACCCGAAGCTGCCTGGTTCTGTGAGTGACGCAGCGCGCCTTTTTGAAAGAACCAATCAGGCCTCGAGTCCCAGCATGTGCCCGCCTGTCAACCCTTAATCCCAGGGAGGGGAACCCGGCGGCTCTCTCACCACCTTTGAAAAATATGATGACATCTAAACCTGGGTAGACTGAACCCCTCACAATAAAAAAAGATGCCGACAACTAAGCAGGGTAGACAGCCTCCCCTTCAAATGAAACAAAACAAAAAAATTAAAAAAAATTTGCCGACACCTACCGCCGGGTAGACTAACCCCTCCCAATAAAAAAAATGCCGACAACTACCTATGGGTAGACTACCCCCTCCCAATAAAGCAAAAAAGTCGCCCCCAATCCTCCCCAACAAAAAAACCCACTGTAAAGCCCGGGGAGGCCATGTTCTCGGAGGTGGAGAATGCGTCGCCCGAGTGCCTTCATCCTTGCCCTCCCCGCCGGCCCTTAAGCCCAGGGAAGGTGGATGCCGCCCAGGGGAGAGAGGGACCCCGGGGTCACCACTCTCCCGCGGGGACCGAGGCACCGAGCGGGCACCGGGGATGGGGCGTCGGCCAAGTCCGGGCGGATGGACTTGCTGTTTTTTTTTGGTCGCAGGCGGGACCCTCCCACCCCGAGGGAAAGGGCCCTGGCATTCTCCTCCTCCCCGGGCCAAGTCGGGCCGGCCAGGGCAGGAGTCGTCGGGTGCGCGGCGCACGCAGGACGCCCCGCTGGAAATCGACAAAAGCTTGGCTCGAGGGATGACTTTCAATAGATCGCAGCAAGGGAGCTGCTCTGCTGCGCACGAAACCCTGACCCAGAATCAGGTTGTCTACGACACATTCCCTCGGATGTCACGGCGTCGCTGCTGCACGCCACCTTTTGCAGGGCGCCGGCGGATTTTACCCGACCTCCTGGAACCGGGTCCCTGCATCGGGCCCTTTTTCCCGAACTCATCAGGACTTCCAGAGGTTGCAGTTCCCCTGTCTGCCACCAGGTGGCAGTGCACCGCAGGGAAGGGTCGTCCTCATTAAGCCTCAATGCGAGACCCACGGGGCTCCCGCACTGGTGGATGGGGCTCTCACCCCGGTCACCCTCCGGTTCCCTGCTCGGGCCAGCTCCGTCACGGCAACTCCCTCACGCTCCTGGTAAAGGGAGGGAGAAGATTCGCCCTGTTCAGCCCACTCAGGCTTCCATGATAGCAGAGGGGCCTCTCTGCCCTTTAACACCTGGAGCCCTGCCCGGGCAACCTCAGACACAGAACCTCCCTTGCACTCTTGGAGCCATGCCCTTTCAGCAGAATCAACCTGGGACAAAGAGTGCCCCCATCGATCGGAAGGGTAACTCGGGTGAAACTTTGGGAAAACTCGCGCTGGGCCCCACGGATCTCTTCCTGGCTCTCTCTCTCGCATCTCTTCGCCACCTATGAATCCACACGAGGAATTCCCTCGGACGTCACGGCGTCGCTGCTGCGCGCCACCTTTTGCGGGGTGCCGGTGGATTTTACCCGACCTCCTGGAACCGGGTCCCGGCATCGGGCCCTTTTTCCCGAACTCATCGGGACTTCCAGAGATTGCAGTTCCCCTGTCTGCCACCAGGTGGCAGTGCACCGCAGGGAAGGGTCGTCCTCATTAAGCCTCAATGCGAGACCCACGGGGCTTCCGCATTGGTGGATGGGGCTCTCTCCCCGGTCTCCCTCCAGTTCCCTGCTCGGGCCAGCTCCGTCACGGCAACTCCCTCACGCTCCTGGTAAAGGGAGGGAGAAGATTTGCCCTGTTCAGCCCACGCAGGCTTCCATGATAGCAGAGGGGCCTCTCTGCCCTTTTACGCCTGGAGCCCTGCCCGGGCAATCTCAGACACAGAACCTCCTTGCACTCTTGGAGCCATGCCCTTTCAGCAGAATCAACCTGGGACAAAGAGTGCCCCCATCAATCGGAAGGATAACTCGGGTGAAACTTTGGGAAAACTCGCGCTGCGTCCCACGGATCTCTTCCTGGCTCTCTCTCTCGCATCTCTTCGCCACCTATGAATCCGCCCGAGGAATTCCCTCGGACGTCACGGCGTCGCTGCTGCGCGCCACCTTTTGCGGGGCGCCGCCGGATTTTACCCGACCTCCTGGAACCGGGTCCCGGCATCGGGCCCTTTTTCCCGACCTCATCGGGACTTCCAGAGGTTGCAGTTCCCCTGTCTGCCACCAGGTGGCAGTGCACCTCTGGGAAGGGTCATCCTCATTAAGAATCAACGCGAGACCCTAGGGGCTCCTGCACAGGTGGATGGGGCTCTCACCCCGGTCTGCTGCTCGGGCCAGCTCAGTCATGGCAACTCCCTCACGCTCCTGGTAAAGGGAGGGAGAAGATTTGCCCTGTTCAGCCCATGCAGGCTTCCATGATAGCAGAGGGGCCTATCTGCCCTTTAACGCATGGAGCCCTGCCTGGGCAACCTCAGACACAGAACCTCCCTTGCTCTCTTGGAGCCCTGCCCTTTCAGCAGAATCAACCTGGGACAAAGAGTGCCCCCATCGATCGGAAGGGTAACTCGGGTGAAACTTTGGGAAAACTCGCGCTGCGCCCCACGGATCTCTTCCTGGCTCTCTCTCTCGCATCTCTTCGCCACCTATGAATCCGCCCGAGGAATTCCCTCGGACGTCACGGCGTCGCTGCTGCGCGCCACCTTTTGCGGGGCGCCGGCGGATTTTACCCAACATCCTGGAACCGGGTCCTGGCATCGGGCCCTTTTTCCCGACCTCATTGGGACTTCCAGAGGTTGCAGTTCCCCTGTCTGCCACCAGGTGGCAGTGCACCGCAGGGAAGGGTCGTCCTCATTAAGCCTCAACACGAGACCCACGGGGCTCCCGCACTGGTGGATGGGGCTCTCACCCCGGTCACCTTCCGGTTCCCTGCTCGGGCCAGCTCCGTCATGGCAACTCCCTCACGCTCCTGGTAAAGGGAGGGAGAAGATTCACCCTGTTCAGCCCACGCAGGCTTCCATGATAGCAGAGGGGCCTCTCTGCCCTTTTACGCCTGGAGCCCTGCCCGGGCAACCTCAGACACAGAACCTCCCTTGCACTCTTGGAGCCATGCCCTTTCAGCAGAATCAACCTGGGACTAAGAGTGCCCCATCGATTGGAAGGGTTACTCGGGTGAAACTTTGGGAAAACTCGCTCTGTGCCCCATGGATCTCTTCCTGGCTCTCTCTCTCGCATCTCTTCGCCACCTATGAATCAGCCCGAGCAATTCCCTCGGACGTCACGGCGTCGCTGCTGCGTGCCACCTTTTGCGGGGCGCCGCCGGATTTTACCCGACCTCCTGGAACCGGGTCCCGGCATCAGGCCCTTTTTCCCGACCTCATCGGGACTTCCAGAGGTTGCAGTTCCCCTGTCTGCCACCAGGTGGCAGTGCACCTCTGGGAAGGGTCGTCCTCATTAAGAATCAACGCAAGACCCAAGGGGCTCCTGCACAGGTGGATGGGGCTCTCACCCCGGTCTCCTGCTCGGGCCAGCTCAGTCATGGCAACTCCCTCACGCTCCTGGTAAAGGGAGGGAGAAGATTTGCCCTGTTCAGCCCATGCAGGCTTCCATGATAGCAGAGGGGCCTCTCTGCCCTTAAACGCATGTAGCCCTGCCTGGGCAACCTCAGACACAGAAACTCCCTTGCTCTCTTGGAGCCCTGCCCTTTCAGCAGAATCAACCTGGGACAAAGAGTGTCCCCATCGATCGGAAGGGTAACTCGGGTGAAACTTTGGGAAAACTCGCGCTGCACCCCATGGATCTCTTCCTGGCTCTCTCTCTCGCATCTCTTCGCCACCTATGAATTAGCCCGAGGAATTCCCTCGGACGTCACGGCGTCGCTGCTGCACGCCACCTTTTGCAGGGCGACGGCGGATTTTACCCGACCTCCTGGAACCGGGTCCCTGCATCGGGCCCTTTTTCCCAACCTCATCGGGACTTCCAGAGGTTGCAGATCCCCTGTCTGCCACCAGGTGGCAGTGCACCGCAGGGAGGGGTCGTCCTCATTAAGCCTCAACGCGAGACCCACGGGGCTCCCGCACTGGTGGATGGGGCTCTCACCCCGGTCACCCTCCGGTTCCCTGCTCGGGCCAGCTCCGTCACGGCAACTCCCTCACGCTCCTGGTAAAGGGAGGGAGAAGATTCGCCCTGTTCAGCCCACTCAGGCTTCCATGATAGCAGAGGGGCCTCTCTGCCCTTTAACACCTGGAGCCCTGCCCGGGCAACCTCAGACACAGAACCTCCCTTGCACTCTTGGAGCCATGCCCTTTCAGCAGAATCAACCTGGGACAAAGAGTGCCCCCATCGATCGGAAGGGTAACTCGGGTGAAACTTTGGGAAAACTCGCGCTGGGCCCCACGGATCTCTTCCTGGCTCTCTCTCTCACATCTCTTCGCCACCTATGAACCCGCCCGACGAATTCCCTCCGACGTCACGGCGTCGCTGCTGCGCGCCACCTTTTGCGGGGCGCCGGCAGATTTTACCCGACCTCCTGGAACCAAGTCCCGGCATCGGGCCCTTTTTCCCGACCTCATCGGGACTTCCAGAGGTTGCAGTTCCCCTGTCTGCCACCAGGTGGCAGTGCACCTCAGGGAAGGGTCGTCCTCATTAAGAATCAACGCGAGACCCAAGGGGCTCCTGCACAGGTGGATGGGGCTCTCACCCCGGTCTCCAGCTCGGGCCAGCTCAGTCATGGCAACTCCCTCACGCTCCGGGTAAAGGGAGGGAGAAGATTTGCCCTGTTCAGCCCACGCAGGCTTCCATGATAGCAGAGGGGCCTCTCTGCCCTTTTACGCCTGGAGCCCTGCCCGGGCAATCTCAGACACAGAACCTCCTTGCACTCTTGGAGCCATGCCCTTTCAGCAGAATCAACCTGGGACAAAGAGTGCCCCCATCGATCGGAAGGATAACTCGGGTGAAACTTTGGGAAAACTCGCGCTGCGTCCCACGGATCTCTTCCTGGCTCTCTCTCTCGCATCTCTTCGCCACCTATGAACCCGCCCGAGGAATTCCCTCCGACGTCACGGCGTCGCTGCTGCGCGCCACCTTTTGCGGGGCGCCGGCAGATTTTACCCGACCTCCTGGAACCAAGTCCCGGCATCGGGCCCTTTTTCCCGACCTCATTGGGACTTCCAGAGGTTGCAGTTCCCCTGTCTGCCACCAGGTGGCAGTGCACCGCAGGGAAGGGTCGTCCTCATTAAGCCTCAACGCGAGACCCACGGGGCTCCCGCACTGGTGGATGGGGCTCTCACCCCGGTCACCCTCCGGTTCCCTGCTCGGGCCAGCTCCGTCATGGCAACTCCCTCACGCTCCTGGTAAAGGGAGGGAGAAGATTCACCCTGTTCAGCACACGCAGGCTTCCATGATAGCAGAGGGGCCTCTCTGCCCTTTTACGCCTGGAGCCCTGCCCGGGCAACCTCAGACACAGAACCTCCCTTGCACTCTTGGAGCCATGCCCTTTCAGCAGAATCAACCTGGGACTAAGAGTGCCCCATCGATTGGAAGGGTTACTCGGGTGAAACTTTGGGAAAACTCGCGCTGTGCCCCATGGATCTCTTCCTGGCTCTCTCTCTCGCATCTCTTCGCCACCTATGAATCCGCCCGAGCAATTCCCTCGGACGTCACGGCGTCGCTGCTGCGCGCCACCTTTTGCGGGGCGCCGCCGGATTTTACCCGACCTCCTGGAACCGGGTCCCGGCATCGGGCCCTTTTTCCCGACCTCATCGGGACTTCCAGAGGTTGCAGTTCCCCTGTCTGCCACCAGGTGGCAGTGCACCTCTGGGAAGGGTCGTCCTCATTAAGAATCAACGCAAGACCCAAGGGGCTCCTGCACAGGTGGATGGGGCTCTCACCCCGGTCTCCTGCTCGGGCCAGCTCAGTCATGGCAACTCCCTCACGCTCCTGGTAAAGGGAGGGAGAAGATTTGCCCTGTTCAGCCCATGCAGGCTTCCATGATAGCAGAGGGGCCTCTCTGCCCTTAAACGCATGTAGCCCTGCCTGGGCAACCTCAGACACAGAAACTCCCTTGCTCTCTTGGAGCCCTGCCCTTTCAGCAGAATCAACCTGGGACAAAGAGTGTCCCCATCGATAGGAAGGGTAACTCGGGTGAAACTTTGGGAAAACTCGCGCTGCACCCCATGGATCTCTTCCTGGCTCTCTCTCTCGCATCTCTTCGCCACCTATGAATCCGCCCGAGGAATTCCCTCGGACGTCACGGCGTCGCTGCTGCACGCCACCTTTTGCAGGGCGACGGCGGATTTTACCCGACCTCCTGGAACCGGGTCCCTGCATCGGGCCCTTTTTCCCAACCTCATCGGGACTTCCAGAGGTTGCAGATCCCCTGTCTGCCACCAGGTGGCAGTGCACCGCAGGGAGGGGTCGTCCTCATTAAGCCTCAACGCGAGACCCACGGGGCTCCCGCACTGGTGGATGGGGCTCTCACCCCGGTCACCCTCCGGTTCCCTGCTCGGGCCAGCTCCGTCACGGCAACTCCATCACGCTCCTGGTAAAGGGAGGGAGAAGATTCGCCCTGTTCAGCCCACTCAGGCTTCCATGATAGCAGAGGGGCCTCTCTGCCCTTTAACACCTGGAGCCCTGCCCGGGCAACCTCAGACACAGAACCTCCCTTGCACTCTTGGAGCCATGCCCTTTCAGCAGAATCAACCTGGGACAAAGAGTGCCCCCATCGATCGGAAGGGTAACTCGGGTGAAACTTTGGGAAAACTCGCGCTGGGCCCCACGGATCTCTTCCTGGCTCTCTCTCTCGCATCTCTTCGCCACCTATGAATCCACACGAGGAATTCCCTCGGACATCACGGCGTCGCTGCTGCGCGCCACCTTTTGCGGGGTGCCGGTGGATTTTACCCGACCTCCTGGAACCGGGTCCCGGCATCGGGCCCTTTTTCCCGAACTCATCGGGACTTCCAGAGATTGCAGTTCCCCTGTCTGCCACCAGGTGGCAGTGCACCGCAGGGAAGGGTCGTCCTCATTAAGCCTCAATGCGAGACCCACGGGGCTTCCGCACTGGTGGATGGGGCTCTCTCCCCGGTCTCCCTCCAGTTCCCTGCTCGGGCCAGCTCCGTCACGGCAACTCCCTCACGCTCCTGGTAACGGGAGGGAGAAGATTTGCCCTGTTCAGCCCACGCAGGCTTCCATGATAGCAGAGGGGCCTCTCTGCCCTTTTACGCCTGGAGCCCTGCCCGGGCAATCTCAGACACAGAACCTCCTTGCACTCTTGGAGCCATGCCCTTTCAGCAGAATCAACCTGGGACAAAGAGTGCCCCCATCGATCGGAAGGATAACTCGGGTGAAACTTTGGGAAAACTCGCGCTGCGTCCCACGGATCTCTTCCTGGCTCTCTCTCTCGCATCTCTTCGCCACCTATGAACCCGCCCGAGGAATTCCCTCCGACGTCACGGCGTCGCTGCTGCGCGCCACCTTTTGCGGGGCGCCGGCAGATTTTACCCGACCTCCTGGAACCAAGTCCCGGCATCGGGCCCTTTTTCCCGACCTCATCGGGACTTCCAGAGGTTGCAGTTCCCCTGTCTGCCACCAGGTGGCAGTGCACCTCAGGGAAGGGTCGTCCTCATTAAGAATCAATGCGAGACCCAAGGGGCTCCTGCACAGGTGGATGGGGCTCTCACCCCGGTCTCCAGCTCGGGCCAGCTCAGTCATGGCAACTCCCTCACGCTCCGGGTAAAGGGAGGGAGAAGATTCGCCCTGTTCTTCCCACGCAGGCTTCCATGATAGCAGAGGGGCCTCTCTGCCCTTTTACGCCTGGAGCCCTGCCCGGTCAACCTCAGACACAGAACCTCCCTTGCACTCTTGGAGCCATGCCCTATCAGCATAATCAACCTGGGACAAAGAGTGCCCCCATCGATCGGAAGGGTAACTCGGGTGAAACTTTGGGAAAACTCGCGCTGCGCCCCACGGATCTTTTCCTGGCTCTCTCTCTCGCATCTCTTCGCCACCTATGAATCCGCCCTAGGAATTCCCTCGGACGTCACGGCGTCGCTGCTGCGCGCCTCCTTTTGCGGGGCGCCGGCGGATTTTACCTGACCTCCTGGAAACGGGTCGCGGCATCGGGCCCTTTTTCCCGACCTCATCGGGACTTCCACAGGATGCAGTTCCCCTGTCTGCCACCAGGTGGCAGTGCACTGCAGGGAAGGGCTGTCCTCCTCATTAAGCCTCAACGCGAGACCCAAGGGGCTCCCTCACTGGTGGATGGGGCTCTCTTCCCGGTCACCCTCCGGTTCCTTGCTCGGGCCAGCTCCGTCACGGCAACTCCCTCACGCTCCTGGTAAAGGGAGGGAGAAGATTCACCCTGTTCAGCCTACGCAGGCTTCCATGATAGCAGAGGGGCCTCTCTGCCCTTTTACGCCTTGAGCCCTGCCCGGGCAACCTCAGACACAGAACCTCCCTTGCACTCTTGGAGCCATGCCCTTTCAGCAGAATCAACCTGGGACAAAGAGTGCCCCCATCGATCGGAAGGGTAACTCGGGTGAAACTTTGGGAAAACTCG
Source organism: Taudactylus pleione (assembly GCA_031769625.1). Taxonomy (NCBI): domain Eukaryota; kingdom Metazoa; phylum Chordata; class Amphibia; order Anura; family Myobatrachidae; genus Taudactylus; species Taudactylus pleione. The sequence continues at coordinate 3,136,587 of JAUIMM010001622.1, forward strand.
CGCTGCGCCCCACGGATCTCTTCCTGGCTCTCTCTCTCGCATCTCTTCGCCACCTATGAATCCGCCCGAGGAATTCCCTCGGACGTCAAGGCGTCGCTGCTGCGCGCCACCTTTTGCGGGGAGCCGCCGGATTTTACCCGACTTCCTGGAACCGGGTCCCGGCATTGGGCCCTTTTTCCCGACCTCATCGGGACTTCCAGAGGTTGCAGTTCCCCTGTCTGCCACCAGGTGGCAGTGCACCTCTGGGAAGGGTCGTCCTCATTAAGAATCAACGCGAGACCCAAGGGGCTCCTGCACAGGTGGATGGGGCTCTCACCCCGGTCTCCTGCTCGGGACCGAGGCACCGAGCGGGGCACCGGGGATGGGGCACCGGCCAAGTCCGGGCGGATGGACTTGCTGTTTTTTTTTGGTCGCAGGCGGGACCCTCCCGCCCCGAGGGAAAGGGCCCTGGCATTCTACTCCTCCCCGGGCCAAGTCAGGCCGGCCAGGGCAGGAGTCGTCGGGTGCGCGGCGCACGCAGGACGCCCCGCATGGCCACCCCCGCTGGAAATCGACAAAAGCTTGGCTCGAGGGATGACTTTCAATAGATCGCAGCAAGGGAGCTGCTCTGCTGCGCACGAAACCCTGACCCAGAATCAGGTTGTCTACGAATGATTTAGCAACGGAAGCCCAGGAAATGGTCTGTTTCGCGGGTCGGCACTCGAGCGGTTCCAGGGAAATCGAGTGCTCTGCCGGGGCCCGGGGGTGAGCGCCTCACCCGGGAGCATGGACAGCCTCCACGGAAGACCCTTGCGGTATCGAACGCCTGAGTTGGGGATGACAGACGGAGCAGACCGCGACCGCCTGGAGTCAGACGGGGCCCACCTGTCCTCCTTGTCCCCCCCGGAGAAAGGGGGTCGGAGCGCGAGGCGGACGCCATGTGGACCGGACGCCCTCACGGCGGAGGGGTGCCAGGCGTGCCGTGGGCCAAGGGAGGGTCGGGTTCACCCCGTGAAACTGGCCGGGAGCCCTGGGTTCCGGCCGAGCGATCGTCCCTCCCCGCTGGGACGCGGGGTGCCTCATCAATCGGAAGGGTGGCTCGGGGGGCGCATCGAGCCGCGCCCCCACGGATCTCTTCCTGGATCTCTCTCTCGCATCTCTTCGCCACCTATGAATCCGCCCGAGGAATTCCCTCGGACGTCACGGCGTCGCTGCTGCGCGCCACCTTTTGCGGGGCGCCGGCGGATTTTACCCGACCTCCTGGAACCGGGTCCCGGCATCGGGCCCTTTTTCCCGACCTCATTGGGACTTCCAGAGGTTGCAGTTCCCCTGTCTGCCACCAGGTGGCAGTGCACCGCAGGGAAGGGTCGTCCTCATTAATCCTCAACGCGAGACCCACGGGGCTTCCACACTGGTGGATGGGGATCTCACCCCGGTCACCCTCCGGATCCCTGCTCGGGCCAGCTCCGTCACGGCAACTCCCTCACGCTCCTGGTAAAGGGAAGGAGAAGATTCGCCCTGTTCAGCCCACGCAGGCTTCCATGATAGCAGAGGGGCCTCTCTGCCCTTTTACGCCTGGAGCCCTGCCCGGGCAACCTCAGACACAGAACCTCCCTTGCACTCTTGGAGCCATGCCCTTTCAGCAGAATCAACCTGGGACAAAGAGTGCCCCATCGATCGGAAGGGTAACTCGGGAGAAACTTTGGGAAAACTCGCGCTGCGCCCCACGGATCTCTTCCTGGCTCTCTCGCATCTCTTCGCCACCTATGAATCCGCCCGAGGAATTCCCTCGGACGTCACGGCGTCGCTGCTGCGCGCCACCTTTTGCGGGGCGCCGGCGGATTTTACCCGACCTCCTGGAACCGGGTCCCGGCATCGGGCCCTTTTTCCCGACCTCATTGGGACTTCCAGAGGTTGCAGTTCCCCTGTCTGCCACCAGGTGGCAGTGCACCGCAGGGAAGGGTCGTCCTCATTAAGCCTCAACGCGAGACCCACGGGGCTCCCGCACTGGTGGATGGGGCTCTCACCCCGGTCACCCTCCGGTTCCCTGCTCGGGCCAGCTCCGTCACGGCAACTCCCTCACGCTCCTGGTAAAGGGAGGGAGAAGATTCGCCCTGTTCAGCCCACGCAGGCTTCCATGATAGCAGAGGGGCCTCTCTGCCCTTTTACGCCTGGAGCCCTGCCCGGGCAACCTCAGACACAGAACCTCCCTTGCACTCCTGGTTCCCTCTCCGGGCCACCTCGCTCGCAGAGTCCCCATGGGTCTCATGGAGCACCGCCTGGGCCTCGTCGGGTGGGATAAGACCCCGCCCCGTCCTTCTCTCTTGCCCGCTCCTAACAATCCGGGGGAGGAATTCCCCCGTGGGTCTCGCCATCGGCACTGCGCGCAACCTTCAGCGGCGACTTCCCCCTCTCTTCCCCGAGGCCTTGGAAGCGCCGGACGGACGCGGGCACCCAGATCCGACCTCATTGGGGCCTCCGCAGAGGGGAGTCGGCCTCCCGGGACCACCGCCCCGAGGCCTGAGGGGCCAATGGGTGGCTGGGGAGGGGGCACGGGCCCGACCGGCACGGTGGCGCCCCCCGGTGGACGCCTGGCGCCGGTGCAGCAGACCCCGAGAAAATTTTTGGGAAAAAAAATTAAAATAAAACAGAGGCCGCCCATGAAGTAAAAACATGGGGAGACTGTAAGGGGGGGGGAAACCCCAGACACCCCCTCCCACCCAGGTGGACACGTGGCGCCATTGCACTCCAAAAAAATATTTTTTGGGGGAAAAAATAGACACCCCCCCATGAAATGAAAACATGGGGAGAGTGTAAGGTCGGGAAACGCGCCCCCCCAAACCCACCCCCCCACCCCCGGTGGACAAGTAGCGCCATTGCACCCCAATTTTTTTTTTTTTTCTAAATAGCCACCCATGAAATTAAAACATGGGGGGACACGCGCCCACCCCCCGGTGGCCAAGTGGCGCCATTGCACCCCAATTTTTTTTTTCTTTTTCTAAATAGCCACCCATGAAATTAAAACATGGGGGGACACGCGCCCCCCCCCCGGTGGACAAGTGGCGCTATTGCACCCCTATTTATTTTTTCCCTCTAGATGGCCAGAAATGAATTTAAAACATGGGGAGAGCGTAAGGTGGGGACACGCGCCCCCCCAGGTGGACAAGTGGTGCCATTGCACCCCAATTTTATTTTATTTTTTTTCTGTCAGAGATCTCTTAAACACACACCCTCAGCACGGCATACACACCGACACCCATAACACTCTTGGAAACGTGATTTTCAGGGACATGCCCAATTGCTATGTGGGGTAACAGGTACATGCCTCCTCTTTTGTCTCCAATGGTTTGACTCGTGGGGACTTCATTTTAGGTCCCCACTGTGCTAGATGTCCCACCGGTGTTGGAGTGCTGTCCACCCCAAGTCCCCAGAAAGATAGAATTGCAAGAGCATGCACACATGCACACACGCACACACGCATGCATACTTGTTTTTGTGACCTTTTCAGGACCCATGACTGGTTTGTCCATCATGGGGACGCCTGCTTCCCATTGCCCAGACAGCTTGATCAGCAAACCGTGCCTGCTGGTGGGTATCTATATCATATCACCCGGCGTGCATGTGCCGTATAGCTTGGTGACAGAAACCGGACACCATTATGCCTCACCGGGACCTAGTCAGTTTTTCCTAACCATGTGGGTACTCCCTATGCCTCACTGGGACCTACTCAGGTATTCCAAACCATGTGGGTACACCCTTTGCTATGACCACTAAATGGTTTCACCACAGTAAATAAAAAAGACGCCTTGGTTGGACCAACATAAATTTTATTCAGGCTGTACACTGTCGCTTGATAGCAGTTATTCGGTTTTTTATGTAGTACTTGACTGACAGCCAGTTCCTAGCCTTCAGAGCCTGCTCCTCAGCGCCGAGGCAGGCGTTACAATCCTTTTTGCCGGGGACCTTGCAGGAGAGGATGAATCTCATCAGGTGTCTCTCAACTGCTGCTACTTCTTTTCTGCTCCACGGTTTCTTTTTAGAGCCCATGCAATCACCTATGCAAGACAGGGAAGAGATCAGTCAACCAAAAACTCACCGCCAGCCCAAGCCACCCAATGAATTTGATGGACACACACCTTTAGTAGCCATGGGTGCATGCCTCTCCATCACTTTCGGTGCACTGGCATCTCCCTCCTCCACATGCACTGCTCCAGCTTCCACCTCTGGCTCATCATCAGACTCATCACTGGCTAGCGGGATTGGTTCTGGAAATACAAAGATAAACAGAGATCCCCGGTCACAGTTTCCCCCTTAAACTGTCAGCCCATGGAACAACCAGTCGGGTGAGGGACCATGCTACTTACCGTTGGGATCAATGGAGATTTCTTCCAGGCTTTGACCCTTAAAGTCAGCCAATCGACCTTGCTGGAGTGCCACAAAGAGTTTGCTAATTTTTGCCAATTGCAGGGTACCTTCAGGGAGGCGGTAGTACTGGCGGTGCACCCGGATATCGTGCCCTAGGAAATCGGCCAGCTGATCCATCTCCGTGTCACTCATGTTCAGCACCCTCGAAAGGGTGGCCACATGTTTCCGAAGCCTGGTAGAGGAGAGAGCTTCTGGATGCTTGGCTCCACATGCCCGTGCATAGAGTCGAATGCAGTCGGATCCTCTGAGGTGTGACAAGGCGGAGGGTCTTGCAAACATATATACATTGTCAGGACTGACACCACACTCTACCCTTTTCTCTGTGAGGTGCTCCAATGCCCTCTGCATGCAAGGGGACAGGAGGACAGGGACTTTCCTGCCTCTCTTACCAGGAATCTCAATGCGTGTGAAGTGCTGACATAGCCTCTTTTCTGGCTCTGACAGGGCCAGCGCCACATCACCCTGTAAATCAGCTGTGTGCCGAGATGCAAAAGAGCAAAGCTTCATCTTTGAGACCTCACCTTCCCTACGTCGGTTGAATAGGATTAGTTGTGTGAGGGTTACCTTGGCCAGCAGCAACCACTTCTTTGTGGTCGGGTGAGTGGACAAATCCTCTAGGTATTCCCGCTGTCTGTCAGTGAGATAAAGGTGCAACTGTTTTACATCATCAGTGAAAGGTAGAAGGGGGGGGTGTTCCATTTTTGCTCCTCTAGGGTTTTGAGGGCAGCAGCCGAGATCATCTCGCTCCACCTTGCATTGTATAGTTTTTGGAAGCTCCGTGCGCTCTCCACGGTCGGGGCATGGCCCTCCATAAGTGCCTGGCACTCAACCATGGTAGATATTTTTTGGAGGCTACATCCGAACCATGCCGGTTAAAGAGGTGGAGACCAAACTGCATGATGCAAGGGTCACCCTTTATTACCTGTACCACATCATCGTGAATCATATCACACAGCACCTTCCAGAGGCCCTTCCCAACACCCGGTGGAATGGGAGTGGCGTAAGCACAGAGGGATTGCACTCTGGTCCTGCCTGGTTTGGTGTTGGCAGGACCTTTTTTCAGCGGGCACCTTTTCACATGACGCCAAAGGTGTTGCCTTGAGAAAAGGCCCTGGCAATATGCACAATGCATGAAGTCTTGGGGAGCCACAGCTTCACCAGGCTGCTTGCATGGAAGTAGGACACCGCAGCCCTCACGTAGAACCCCGGCATTATGGGCAAAGTTCCCCCGGTTGCGAATCAGGTTAAGCTGTAGCCGCCTTTCCCTTGAACACTTTGGGTAGCTCAGTGCCCGGGCTGCCTCAGGCTCATCGTGGTGGATGGCCTCCACGTGCCTTGCAATTTTTGAGAATGGCTTCTCGCACCATAGACAATAGTTCTTTTTTTTATACACCTTTGAGCCATCACATTTTTTGGTAAGTACCTGGACTGTCACAGCGTGGTTTTTTTTTGAGGAGCAGAAACCTGGGCCAGAAATTGGAGAATCTTTGATAGCAGAGTGACCCTCAGCCAGCATATGTGTCCCATGACGGGCCCGCTCATCCCCGCTACTGTCTTCCAAACTGTCCGCCTCAGAGGAGTCAGGGAAATAGTCTTTGTCACTGCCGTCAGTGCTGCTGTCAGTGATGTCACCGGGTGCACCGCTTAGCTCCAAATTTTCCACCTTTAAAATAAACCAGAAAAATAAGGGTCAGCCCACCCGTGATAAAATATGCATGGTAAACGAAGCAAAAGGCCGACACCTACCGGCACAGCTGGAGAAACCTCCCCACAGTGGCACGAAAACCTGAAGCTTCCTGGTTCTGTGTGTGACGCAGAAAAAACCAGAAGCTGCCTGGTTCTGTGTGTGACGCAGCGCACCTTTTTGAAAGAACCAATCAGGCCTCGAGTCCCAGCATGTGCCCGCCTGTCAACCCTTAATCCCAGGGAGGGGAACCCGGCGGCTCTCTCACCACCTTTGAAAAATATGATGACACCTAAACCTGGGTAGACTGAACCCCTCACAATAAAAAAAGATGCCGACAACTAAGCAGGGTAGACTTCCCCCCCTTCCAATGAAACAAAACAAGAAAAAATATAAAAAAAATAAACAATAAAAAAAATTTGCCGACACCTACCGCCGGGTAGACCTAACCCCTCCCAATAAAAAAAGATGCCGACACCTAAGCCCGGGTGGACTGCCCCCCCCCTTCAAATAAAACAAACAAAAAAACAAAATTGCCGACACCTACCACCTGGTAGACTAACCCCTCCCAATAAAAAAAAATGCCGACACCTAAGCCCGGGTGGACTGCCCCCTCCTTCCAATAAAACAAACAAACAAAAAAACAAAAAAATTGCCGACACCTACCGCCGGGTAGACTGAACCCCTCCCAATAAAAAAAAATGCCGACACCTAAGCCCAGGTGGACTGCCACCCCTTCAAATAAAACAAACAAACAAAAAAACAAAAAAATTGCCGACACCTACCGCCGGGTAGACTGAACCCCTCCAAATAAAAAAAAAATGCCGACACCTAAGCCCGGGAGGACTGCCCCCGCTTCCAATAAAACAAACAAACAAAACAACAAAAAATTGCCGACACCTACCGCCGGGTAGACTGAACCCCTCCCAATAAAAAAAAGATGCCGACACCTAAGCCCGGGAGGACTGCCCCCCCTTCCAATAAAACAAAAAAACAAAAAAATTGCTGACACCTACCGCCGGGTAGACTGAACCCCTCCCATTAAAACAGTTTTTAATAAAATAAATGCCGACACCTACCTATGGGTAGACCACCCCCTCCCAATAAAGCAAAAAAGTCGCCCCCCCCAATCCTCCCCAACAAAAAAACCCACCGTTAAGCCCGGGGAGGGACCTGACGAGGGCCAGAGCGGGACCCGGGGGACGACCCCTCGCGGCCTCCGGGGCGACGGAGGCGACGGCGCCCGGCCGACCAAGTTCTCGGAGGCGTACTGGAGCCTTCGCCCCCCTTCCGACCCTTAAGCCCTGCCAGCGCGTCCCCTCCCCGTGGCGGACACCGTTTTTCCGACCGTTAAGCCCAGGGAGGGACCTTCCGTGGGCGGGAGCGGGACCCGGGGGACGATCCCTCCCGGCCTCCGCGGCGACGGAGGCGCCGGTGCCGGCGCCAGGCCGACCGGCGCCATCCAAGTTCTCGGAGGTGGAGAACGCGTCGCCCGAGAGACTTCATCCTCGCCCTCCCCGCCGGCCCTTAAGCCCGGGGATGGGGCGGTCCGGCCGACCGTTAAGCCCGGGGAAGGCGGAAGCCGCCCAGGGGAGAGAAGGACCCCGGGGTCGCCCCTCTCCCGCCCTCCGCGGGGAGCGAGGCACCGAGCGGGGCACCCAGGCGGGGGGCGCCGGCCAAGTCCGGGCGGATGGACTTGGCATTTTTTTTTTGGTCGCCGGCGGGACCCTCCCGCCCCGAGGGAAAGGGCCCTGGCATTCTCCTCCTCCCCAGGCCAAGTAGGGAAGGCCAGGAGTCGTCGGGTGCACGGCGCACGCAGGACGCCCCGCGTGGCCGCCCCCGCTGGAAATCAACAAAAGCTTGGCTCGAGGGATGACTTTCAATAGATCGCAGCAAGGGAGCTGCTCTGCTGCGCACGAAACCCTGACCCAGAATCAGGTTGTCTACGAATGATTTAGCAACGGAAGCCCAGGAAATGGTCTGTTTCGCGGGTCGGCACTCGAGCGGTTCCAGGGAAATCGAGTGCTCTGCCGGGGCCCGGGGGTGAGCGCCTCACCCGGGAGCATGGACAGCCTCCACGAAAGACCCTTGCGGTATCGAACGCCTGAGTTGGGGATGACAGACGGAGCAGACCGCGACCGCCTCGAGTCAGACGGGGCCCACCTGTCCTCCTTGTCCCCCCCGGAGAAAGGGGGTCGGAGCGCGAGGCGGACGCCATGTGGACCGGACGCCCTCACGGCGGAGGGGTGCCAGGCGTGCCGTGGGCCAAGGGAGGGTCGGGTTCACCCCGTGAAACTGGCCGGGAGCCCTGGGTTCCGGCCGAGCGATCGTCCCTCCCCGCTGGGACGCGGGGTGCCTCATCAATCGGAAGGGTGGATCGGGGGGCGCATCGAGCCGCGCCCCCACGGATCTCTTCCTGGATCTCTCTCTCGCATCTCTTCGCCACCTATGAATCCGCCCGAGGAATTCCCTCGGACGTCACGGCGTCGCTGCTGCGCGCCACCTTTTGCGGGGCGCCGGCGGATTTTACCCGACCTCCTGGAACCGGGTCCCGGCATCGGGCCCTTTTTCCCGACCTCATTGGGACTTCCAGAGGTTGCAGTTCCCCTGTCTGCCACCAGGTGGCAGTGCACCGCAGGTAAGGGTCGTCCTCATTAATCCTCAACGCGAGACCCACGGGGCTTCCACACTGGTGGATGGGGATCTCACCCCGGTCACCCTCCGGATCCCTGCTCGGGCCAGCTCCGTCACGGCAACTGCCTCACGCTCCTGGTAAAGGGAGGGAGAAGATTCGCCCTGTTCAGCCCACACAGGCTTCCATGATAGCAGAGGGGCCTCTCTGCCCTTTTATGCCTGGAGCCCTGCCCGGTCAAACTCAGATACAGAACCTCCCTTGCACTCTTGGAGCCATGCCCTTTCAGCAGAATCAACCTGGGACAAAGAGTGCCCCCATCGATCGGAAGGGTAACTCGTGTGAAACTTTGGGAAAACTCGCGCTGCGCCCCACGGATCTCTTCCTGGCTCTCTCTCTCGCATCTCTTCACCACCTATGAACCCGCCCGAGGAATTCCCTCCGACGTCACGGCGTCGCTGCTGCGCGCCACCTTTTGCGGGGCGCCGGCAGATTTTACCCGACCTCCTGGAACCAAGTCCCGGCACCGGGCCCTTTTTCCCGACCTCATCGGGACTTCCAGAGGTTGCAGTTCCCCTGTCTACCACCAGGTGGCAGTGCACCGCAGGGAAGGGTCGTCCTCATTAAGCCTCAACGTGAGACGAACGGGGCTCCCGCACTGGTGGATGGGGCTCTCACCCCGGTCACCCTCAGGTTCCCTGCTCAGGCCAGCTCCGTCACGGCAACTCCCTCACGCTCCTGGTAAAGGGAGGGAGAAGATTCACCCTGTTCAGCCCACGCAGGCTTCCATGATAGCAGAGGGGCCTCTCTGCCCTTTTACGCCTGGAGCCCTGCCCGGGCAACCTCAGACACAGAACCTCCCTTGCACTTTTGGAGCCATGCCCTTTCAGCAGAATCAACCTGGGACAAAGAGTGCCCCCATTGATCGGAAGGGTAACTCGGGTGAAACTTTGGAAAAACTCGTGCTGCGCCCCACGGATCTCTTCCTGGCTCTCTCTCTCGCATCTCTTCGCCACCTATGAATCCGCCCGAGGAATTCCCTCGGACGTCACCACGTCGCTGCTGCGCGCCACCTTTTGCGGGGTGCCGGTGGATTTTACCCGACCTCCTGGAACCGGGTCCCGGCATCGGGCCCTTTTTCCCGACCTCATCGGGACTTCCAGAGGTTGCAGTTCCCCTGTCTGCCACCAGGTGGCAGTGCACCTCAGGGAAGGGTCGTCCTCATTAAGAATCAACGCGAGACCCAAGGGGCTCCTGCACAGGTGGATGGGGCTCTCACCCCGGTCTTCTGCTCGGGCCAGCTCAGTCATGGCAACTCCCTCACGCTCCTGGTAAAGGGAGGGAGAAGATTTGCCCTGTTCAGCCCATGCAGGCTTCCATGATAGCAGAGGGGCCTCTCTGCCCTTTTACGCCTGGAGCCCTGCCCGGGCAACCTCAGACACAGAACCTCCCTTGCACTCTTGGAGCCATGCCCTTTCAGCAGAATCAACCTGGGACAAAGAGTGCCCCCATCGATCGGAAGGGTAACTCAGGTGAAACTTTGGGAAAACTCGCGCTGAGCCCCACGGATCTCTTCCTGGCTCTCTCTCTCGCATCTCTTCGCCACCTATGAATCCGCCCGAGGAATTCCCTCGGACGTCACGGCGTCGCTGCTGCGCGCCACCTTTTGCGGGGCGCCGGCGGATTTTACCCAACATCCTGGTACCGGGTCCCGGCATCGGGCCCTTTTTCCCGACCTCATTGGGACTTCCAGAGGTTGCAGTTCCCCTGTCTGCCACCAGGTGGCAGTGCACCGCAGTTAAGGGTCGTCCTCATTAAGCCTCAACGCGAGACCCACGGGGCTCCCGCACTGGTGGATGGGGCTCTCACCCCGGTCACCCTCCGGTTCCCTGCTCGGGCCAGCTCCGTCACGGCAACTCCCTCACGCTCCTGGTAAAGAGAGGGAGAAGATTCGCCCTGTTCAGCCCACGCAGGCTTCCATGATAGCAGAGGGGCCTCTCTGCCCTTTTACGCCTGGAGCCCTGCCCGGGCAACCTCAGACACAGAACCTCCCTTGCACTCTTGGAGCCATGCCCTTTCAGCAGAATCAACCTGGGACAAAGAGTGCCCCATCGATCGGAAGGGTAACTCGGGAGAAACTTTGGGAAAACTCGCGCTGCGCCCCACGGATCTCTTCCTGGCTCTCTCGCATCTCTTCGCCACCTATGAATCCGCCCGAGGAATTCCCTCGGACGTCACGGCGTCGCTGCTGCGCGCCACCTTTTGCGGGGCGCCGGCGGATTTTACCCGACCTCCTGGAACCGGGTCCCGGCATCGGGCCCTTTTTCCCGACCTCATTGGGACTTCCAGAGGTTGCAGTTCCCCTGTCTGCCACCAGGTGGCAGTGCACCGCAGGGAAGGGTCGTCCTCATTAAGCCTCAACGCGAGACCCACGGGGCTCCCGCACTGGTGGATGGGGCTCTCACCCCGGTCACCCTCCGGTTCCCTGCTCGGGCCAGCTCCGTCACGGCAACTCCCTCACGCTCCTGGTAAAGGGAGGGAGAAGATTCGCCCTGTTCAGCCCACGCAGGCTTCCATGATAGCAGAGGGGCCTCTCTGCCCTTTTACGCCTGGAGCCCTGCCCGGGCAACCTCAGACACAGAACCTCCCTTGCACTCCTGGTTCCCTCTCCGGGCCACCTCGCTCGCAGAGTCCCCATGGGTCTCATGGAGCACCGCCTGGGCCTCGTCGGGTGGGATAAGACCCCGCCCCGTCCTTCTCTCTTGCCCGCTCCTAACAATCCGGGGAAGGAATTCCCCCGTGGGTCTCGCCATCGGCACTGCGCGCAACCTTCAGCGGCGACTTCCCCCTCTCTTCCCCGAGGCCTTGGAAGCGCCGGACGGACGCGGGCACCCAGATCCGACCTCATTGGGGCCTCCGCAGAGGGGAGTCGGCCTCCCGGGACCACCGCCCCGAGGCCTGAGGGGCCAATGGGTGGCTGGGGAGGGGGCACGGGCCCGACTGGCACGGTGGCGCCCCCCGGTGGACGCCTGGCGCCGGTGCAGCAGACCCCGAGAAAATTTTTGGGAAAAAAAATTAAAATAAAACAGAGGCCGCCCATGAAGTAAAAACATGGGGAGACTGTAAGGGGGGGGGAAACCCCAGGCACCCCCTCCCACCCAGGTGGACACGTGGCGCCATTGCACTCCAAAAAAATATTTTTTTTGGGAAAAAATAGACACCCCCCCATGAAATGAAAACATGGGGAGAGTGTAAGGTCGGGAAACGCGCCCCCCCAAACCCACCCCCCCACCCCCGGTGGACAAGTAGCGCCATTGCACCCCAATTTTTTTTTTTTTTCTAAATAGCCACCCATGAAATTAAAACATGGGGGGACACGCGCCCACCCCCCGGTGGCCAAGTGGCGCCATTGCACCCCAATTTTTTTTTTCTTTTTCTAAATAGCCACCCATGAAATTAAAACATGGGGGGACACGCGCCCCCCCCCCGGTGGACAAGTGGCGCTATTGCACCCCTATTTATTTTTTCCCTCTAGATGGCCAGAAATGAATTTAAAACATGGGGAGAGCATAAGGTGGGGACACGCGCCCCCCCAGGTGGACAAGTGGTGCCATTGCACCCCAATTTTATTTTATTTTTTTTCTGTCAGAGATCTCTTAAACACACACCCTCAGCACGGCATACACACCGACACCCATAACACTCTTGGAAACGTGATTTTCAGGGACATGCCCAATTGCTATGTGGGGTAACAGGTACATGCCTCCTCTTTTGTCTCCAATGGTTTGACTCGTGGGGACTTCATTTTAGGTCCCCACTGTGCTAGATGTCCCACCGGTGTTGGAGTGCTGTCCACCCCAAGTCCCCAGAAAGATAGAATTGCAAGAGCATGCACACATGCACACACGCACACACGCATGCATACTTGTTTTTGTGACCTTTTCAGGACCCATGACTGGTTTGTCCATCATGGGGACGCCTGCTTCCCATTGCCCAGACAGCTTGATCAGCAAACCGTGCCTGCTGGTGGGTATCTATATCATATCACCCGGCGTGCATGTGCCGTATAGCTTGGTGACAGAAACCGGACACCATTATGCCTCACCGGGACCTAGTCAGTTTTTCCTAACCATGTGGGTACTCCCTATGCCTCACTGGGACCTACTCAGGTATTCCAAACCATGTGGGTACACCCTTTGCTATGACCACTAAATGGTTTCACCACAGTAAATAAAAAAGACGCCTTGGTTGGACCAACATAAATTTTATTCAGGCTGTACACTGTCGCTTGATAGCAGTTATTCGGTTTTTTATGTAGTACTTGACTGACAGCCAGTTCCTAGCCTTCAGAGCCTGCTCCTCAGCGCCGAGGCAGGCGTTACAATCCTTTTTGCCGGGGACCTTGCAGGAGAGGATGAATCTCATCAGGTGTCTCTCAACTGCTGCTACTTCTTTTCTGCTCCACGGTTTCTTTTTAGAGCCCATGCAATCACCTATGCAAGACAGGGAAGAGATCAGTCAACCAAAAACTCACCGCCAGCCCAAGCCACCCAATGAATTTGATGGACACACACCTTTAGTAGCCATGGGTGCATGCCTCTCCATCACTTTCGGTGCACTGGCATCTCCCTCCTCCACATGCACTGCTCCAGCTTCCACCTCTGGCTCATCATCAGACTCATCACTGGCTAGCGGGATTGGTTCTGGAAATACAAAGATAAACAGAGATCCCCGGTCACAGTTTCCCCCTTAAACTGTCAGCCCATGGAACAACCAGTCGGGTGAGGGACCATGCTACTTACCGTTGGGATCAATGGAGATTTCTTCCAGGCTTTGACCCTTAAAGTCAGCCAATCGACCTTGCTGGAGTGCCACAAAGAGTTTGCTAATTTTTGCCAATTGCAGGGTACCTTCAGGGAGGCGGTAGTACTGGCGGTGCACCCTGATATCGTGCTCTAGGAAATCGGCCAGCTGATCCATCTCCGTGTCACTCATGTTCAGCACCCTCGAAAGGGTGGCCACATGTTTCCGAAGCCTGGTAGAGGAGAGAGCTTCTGGATGCTTGGCTCCACATGCCCGTGCATAGAGTCGAATGCAGTCGGATCCTCTGAGGTGTGACAAGGCGGAGGGTCTTGCAAACATATATACATTGTCAGGACTGACACCACACTCTACCCTTTTCTCTGTGAGGTGCTCCAATGCCCTCTGCATGCAAGGGGACAGGAGGACAGGGACTTTCCTGCCTCTCTTACCAGGAATCTCAATGCGTGTGAAGTGCTGACATAGCCTCTTTTCTGGCTCTGACAGGGCCAGCGCCACATCACCCTGTAAATCAGCTGTGTGCCGAGATGCAAAAGAGCAAAGCTTCATCTTTGAGACCTCACCTTCCCTACGTCGGTTGAATAGGATTAGTTGTGTGAGGGTTACCTTGGCCAGCAGCAACCACTTCTTTGTGGTCGGGTGAGTGGACAAATCCTCTAGGTATTCCCGCTGTCTGTCAGTGAGATAAAGGTGCAACTGTTTTACATCATCAGTGAAAGGTAGAAGGGGGGGTGTTCCATTTTTGCTCCTCTAGGGTTTTGAGGGCAGCAGCCGAGATCATCTCGCTCCACCTTGCATTGTATAGTTTTTGGAAGCTCCGTGCGCTCTCCACGGTCGGGGCATGGCCCTCCATAAGTGCCTGGCACTCAACCATGGTAGATATTTTTTGGAGGCTACATCCGAACCATGCCGGTTAAAGAGGTGGAGACCAAACTGCATGATGCAAGGGTCACCCTTTATTACCTGTACCACATCATCGTGAATCATATCACACAGCACCTTCCAGAGGCCCTTCCCAACACCCGGTGGAATGGGAGTGGCGTAAGCACAGAGGGATTGCACTCTGGTCCTGCCTGGTTTGGTGTTGGCAGGACCTTTTTTCAGCGGGCACCTTTTCACATGACGCCAAAGGTGTTGCCTTGAGAAAAGGCCCTGGCAATATGCACAATGCATGAAGTCTTGGGGAGCCACAGCTTCACCAGGCTGCTTGCATGGAAGTAGGACACCGCAGCCCTCACGTAGAACCCCGGCATTATGGGCAAAGTTCCCCCGGTTGCGAATCAGGTTAAGCTGTAGCCGCCTTTCCCTTGAACACTTTGGGTAGCTCAGTGCCCGGGCTGCCTCAGGCTCATCGTGGTGGATGGCCTCCACGTGCCTTGCAATTTTTGAGAATGGCTTCTCGCACCATAGACAATAGTTCTTTTTTTTATACACCTTTGAGCCATCACATTTTTTGGTAAGTACCTGGACTGTCACAGCGTGGTTTTTTTTTGAGGAGCAGAAACCTGGGCCAGAAATTGGAGAATCTTTGATAGCAGAGTGACCCTCAGCCAGCATATGTGTCCCATGACGGGCCCGCTCATCCCCGCTACTGTCTTCCAAACTGTCCGCCTCAGAGGAGTCAGGGAAATAGTCTTTGTCACTGCCGTCAGTGCTGCTGTCAGTGATGTCACCGGGTGCACCGCTTAGCTCCATATTTTCCACCTTTAAAATAAACCAGAAAAATAAGGGTCAGCCCACCCGTGATAAAATATGCATGGTAAACGAAGCAAAAGGCCGACACCTACCGGCACAGCTGGAGAAACCTCCCCACAGTGGCACGAAAACCTGAAGCTTCCTGGTTCTGTGTGTGACGCAGAAAAAACCAGAAGCTGCCTGGTTCTGTGTGTGACGCAGCGCGCCTTTTTGAAAGAACCAATCAGGCCTCGAGTCCCAGCATGTGCCCGCCTGTCAACCCTTAATCCCAGGGAGGGGAACCCGGCGGCTCTCTCACCACCTTTGAAAAATATGATGACACCTAAACCTGGGTAGACTGAACCCCTAACAATAAAAAAAGATGCCGACAACTAAGCAGGGTAGACTTCCCCCCCTTCCAATGAAACAAAACAAGAAAAAATATAAAAAAAATAAACAATAAAAAAAATTTGCCGACACCTACCGCCGGGTAGACCTAACCCCTCCCAATAAAAAAAGATGCCGACACCTAAGCCCGGGTGGACTGCCCCCCCCCTTCAAATAAAACAAACAAAAAAACAAAATTGCCGACACCTACCACCTGGTAGACTAACCCCTCCCAATAAAAAAAAATGCCGACACCTAAGCCCGGGTGGACTGCCCCCCCCTTCCAATAAAACAAACAAACAAAAAAACAAAAAAATTGCCGACACCTACCGCCGGGTAGACTGAACCCCTCCCAATAAAAAAAAATGCCGACACCTAAGCCCAGGTGGACTGCCACCCCTTCAAATAAAACAAACAAACAAAAAAACAAAAAAATTGCCGACACCTACCGCCGGGTAGACTGAACCCCTCCAAATAAAAAAAAAATGCCGACACCTAAGCCCGGGAGGACTGCCCCCGCTTCCAATAAAACAAACAAACAAAACAACAAAAAATTGCCGACACCTACCGCCGGGTAGACTGAACCCCTCCCAATAAAAAAAAGATGCCGACACCTAAACCCGGGAGGACTGCCCCCCCTTCCAATAAAACAAAAAAACAAAAAAATTGCTGACACCTACCGCCGGGTAGACTGAACCCCTCCCATTAAAACAGTTTTTAATAAAATAAATGCCGACACCTACCTATGGGTAGACCACCCCCTCCCAATAAAGCAAAAAAGTCGCCCCCCCAATCCTCCCCAACAAAAAAACCCACCGTTAAGCCCGGGGAGGGACCTGACGAGGGCCAGAGCGGGACCCGGGGGACGACCCCTCGCGGCCTCCGGGGCGACGGAGGCGACGGCGCCCGGCCGACCAAGTTCTCGGAGGCGTACTGGAGCCTTCGCCCCCCTTCCGACCCTTAAGCCCTGCCAGCGCGTCCCCTCCCCGTGGCGGACACCGTTTTTCCGACCGTTAAGCCCAGGGAGGGACCTTCCGTGGGCGGGAGCGGGACCCGGGGGACGATCCCTCCCGGCCTCCGCGGCGACGGAGGCGCCGGTGCCGGCGCCAGGCCGACCGGCGCCATCCAAGTTCTCGGAGGTGGAGAACGCGTCGCCCGAGAGACTTCATCCTCGCCCTCCCCGCCGGCCCTTAAGCCCGGGGACGGGGCGGTCCGGCCGACCGTTAAGCCCGGGGAAGGCGGAAGCCGCCCAGGGGAGAGAAGGACCCCGGGGTCGCCCCTCTCCCGCCCTCCGCGGGGAGCGAGGCACCGAGCGGGGCACCCAGGCGGGGGGCGCCGGCCAAGTCCGGGCGGATGGACTTGGCATTTTTTTTTTGGTCGCCGGCGGGACCCTCCCGCCCCGAGGGAAAGGGCCCTGGCATTCTCCTCCTCCCCAGGCCAAGTAGGGAAGGCCAGGAGTCGTCGGGTGCACGGCGCACGCAGGACGCCCCGCGTGGCCGCCCCCGCTGGAAATCAACAAAAGCTTGGCTCGAGGGATGACTTTCAATAGATCGCAGCAAGGGAGCTGCTCTGCTGCGCACGAAACCCTGACCCAGAATCAGGTTGTCTACGAATGATTTAGCAACGGAAGCCCAGGAAATGGTCTGTTTCGCGGGTCGGCACTCGAGCGGTTCCAGGGAAATCGAGTGCTCTGCCGGGGCCCGGGGGTGAGCGCCTCACCCGGGAGCATGGACAGCCTCCACGAAAGACCCTTGCGGTATCGAACGCCTGAGTTGGGGATGACAGACGGAGCAGACCGCGACCGCCTCGAGTCAGACGGGGCCCACCTGTCCTCCTTGTCCCCCCCGGAGAAAGGGGGTCGGAGCGCGAGGCGGACGCCATGTGGACCGGACGCCCTCACGGCGGAGGGGTGCCAGGCGTGCCGTGGGCCAAGGGAGGGTCGGGTTCACCCCGTGAAACTGGCCGGGAGCCCTGGGTTCCGGCCGAGCGATCGTCCCTCCCCGCTGGGACGCGGGGTGCCTCATCAATCGGAAGGGTGGATCGGGGGGCGCATCGAGCCGCGCCCCCACGGATCTCTTCCTGGATCTCTCTCTCGCATCTCTTCGCCACCTATGAATCCGCCCGAGGAATTCCCTCGGACGTCACGGCGTCGCTGCTGCGCGCCACCTTTTGCGGGGCGCCGGCGGATTTTACCCGACCTCCTGGAACCGGGTCCCGGCATCGGGCCCTTTTTCCCGACCTCATTGGGACTTCCAGAGGTTGCAGTTCCCCTGTCTGCCACCAGGTGGCAGTGCACCGCAGGGAAGGGTCGTCCTCATTAATCCTCAACGCGAGACCCACGGGGCTTCCACACTGGTGGATGGGGATCTCACCCCGGTCACCCTCCGGATCCCTGCTCGGGCCAGCTCCGTCACGGCAACTGCCTCACGCTCCTGGTAAAGGGAGGGAGAAGATTCGCCCTGTTCAGCCCACACAGGCTTCCATGATAGCAGAGGGGCCTCTCTGCCCTTTTATGCCTGGAGCCCTGCCCGGTCAAACTCAGATACAGAACCTCCCTTGCACTCTTGGAGCCATGCCCTTTCAGCAGAATCAACCTGGGACAAAGAGTGCCCCCATCGATCGGAAGGGTAACTCGGGTGAAACTTTGGGAAAACTCGCGCTGCGCCCCACGGATCTCTTCCTGGCTCTCTCTCTCGCATCTCTTCACCACCTATGAACCCGCCCGAGGAATTCCCTCCGACGTCACGGCGTCGCTGCTGCGCGCCACCTTTTGCGGGGCGCCGGCAGATTTTACCCGACCTCCTGGAACCAAGTCCCGGCACCGGGCCCTTTTTCCCGACCTCATCGGGACTTCCAGAGGTTGCAGTTCCCCTGTCTACCACCAGGTGGCAGTGCACCGCAGGGAAGGGTCGTCCTCATTAAGCCTCAACGTGAGACGAACGGGGCTCCCGCACTGGTGGATGGGGCTCTCACCCCGGTCACCCTCAGGTTCCCTGCTCAGGCCAGCTCCGTCACGGCAACTCCCTCACGCTCCTGGTAAAGGGAGGGAGAAGATTCACCCTGTTCAGCCCACGCAGGCTTCCATGATAGCAGAGGGGCCTCTCTGCCCTTTTACGCCTGGAGCCCTGCCCGGGCAACCTCAGACACAGAACCTCCCTTGCACTTTTGGAGCCATGCCCTTTCAGCAGAATCAACCTGGGACAAAGAGTGCCCCCATTGATCGGAAGGGTAACTCGGGTGAAACTTTGGAAAAACTCGTGCTGCGCCCC
This sequence comes from Taudactylus pleione, assembly GCA_031769625.1. Taxonomy (NCBI): domain Eukaryota; kingdom Metazoa; phylum Chordata; class Amphibia; order Anura; family Myobatrachidae; genus Taudactylus; species Taudactylus pleione. The sequence continues at coordinate 3,155,458 of JAUIMM010001622.1, forward strand.
ACGGATCTCTTCCTGGCTCTCTCTCTCGCATCTCTTCGCCACCTATGAATCCGCCCGAGGAATTCCCTCGGACGTCACGGCGTCGCTGCTGCGCGCCACCTTTTGCGGGGCGCCGGCGGATTTTACCCAACATCCTGGTACCGGGTCCCGGCATCGGGCCCTTTTTCCCGACCTCATTGGGACTTCCAGAGGTTGCAGTTCCCCTGTCTGCCACCAGGTGGCAGTGCACCGCAGTTAAGGGTCGTCCTCATTAAGCCTCAACGCGAGACCCACGGGGCTCCCGCACTGGTGGATGGGGCTCTCACCCCGGTCACCCTCCGGTTCCCTGCTCGGGCCAGCTCCGTCACGGCAACTCCCTCACGCTCCTGGTAAAGAGAGGGAGAAGATTCGCCCTGTTCAGCCCACGCAGGCTTCCATGATAGCAGAGGGGCCTCTCTGCCCTTTTACGCCTGGAGCCCTGCCCGGGCAACCTCAGACACAGAACCTCCCTTGCACTCTTGGAGCCATGCCCTTTCAGCAGAATCAACCTGGGACAAAGAGTGCCCCATCGATCGGAAGGGTAACTCGGGAGAAACTTTGGGAAAACTCGCGCTGCGCCCCACGGATCTCTTCCTGGCTCTCTCGCATCTCTTCGCCACCTATGAATCCGCCCGAGGAATTCCCTCGGACGTCACGGCGTCGCTGCTGCGCGCCACCTTTTGCGGGGCGCCGGCGGATTTTACCCGACCTCCTGGAACCGGGTCCCGGCATCGGGCCCTTTTTCCCGACCTCATTGGGACTTCCAGAGGTTGCAGTTCCCCTGTCTGCCACCAGGTGGCAGTGCACCGCAGGGAAGGGTCGTCCTCATTAAGCCTCAACGCGAGACCCACGGGGCTCCCGCACTGGTGGATGGGGCTCTCACCCCGGTCACCCTCCGGTTCCCTGCTCGGGCCAGCTCCGTCACGGCAACTCCCTCACGCTCCTGGTAAAGGGAGGGAGAAGATTCGCCCTGTTCAGCCCACGCAGGCTTCCATGATAGCAGAGGGGCCTCTCTGCCCTTTTACGCCTGGAGCCCTGCCCGGGCAACCTCAGACACAGAACCTCCCTTGCACTCCTGGTTCCCTCTCCGGGCCACCTCGCTCGCAGAGTCCCCATGGGTCTCATGGAGCACCGCCTGGGCCTCGTCGGGTGGGATAAGACCCCGCCCCGTCCTTCTCTCTTGCCCGCTCCTAACAATCCGGGGAAGGAATTCCCCCGTGGGTCTCGCCATCGGCACTGCGCGCAACCTTCAGCGGCGACTTCCCCCTCTCTTCCCCGAGGCCTTGGAAGCGCCGGACGGACGCGGGCACCCAGATCCGACCTCATTGGGGCCTCCGCAGAGGGGAGTCGGCCTCCCGGGACCACCGCCCCGAGGCCTGAGGGGCCAATGGGTGGCTGGGGAGGGGGCACGGGCCCGACTGGCACGGTGGCGCCCCCCGGTGGACGCCTGGCGCCGGTGCAGCAGACCCCGAGAAAATTTTTGGGAAAAAAAATTAAAATAAAACAGAGGCCGCCCATGAAGTAAAAACATGGGGAGACTGTAAGGGGGGGGGAAACCCCAGGCACCCCCTCCCACCCAGGTGGACACGTGGCGCCATTGCACTCCAAAAAAATATTTTTTTTGGGAAAAAATAGACACCCCCCCATGAAATGAAAACATGGGGAGAGTGTAAGGTCGGGAAACGCGCCCCCCCAAACCCACCCCCCCACCCCCGGTGGACAAGTAGCGCCATTGCACCCCAATTTTTTTTTTTTTTCTAAATAGCCACCCATGAAATTAAAACATGGGGGGACACGCGCCCACCCCCCGGTGGCCAAGTGGCGCCATTGCACCCCAATTTTTTTTTTCTTTTTCTAAATAGCCACCCATGAAATTAAAACATGGGGGGACACGCGCCCCCCCCCCGGTGGACAAGTGGCGCTATTGCACCCCTATTTATTTTTTCCCTCTAGATGGCCAGAAATGAATTTAAAACATGGGGAGAGCATAAGGTGGGGACACGCGCCCCCCCAGGTGGACAAGTGGTGCCATTGCACCCCAATTTTATTTTATTTTTTTTCTGTCAGAGATCTCTTAAACACACACCCTCAGCACGGCATACACACCGACACCCATAACACTCTTGGAAACGTGATTTTCAGGGACATGCCCAATTGCTATGTGGGGTAACAGGTACATGCCTCCTCTTTTGTCTCCAATGGTTTGACTCGTGGGGACTTCATTTTAGGTCCCCACTGTGCTAGATGTCCCACCGGTGTTGGAGTGCTGTCCACCCCAAGTCCCCAGAAAGATAGAATTGCAAGAGCATGCACACATGCACACACGCACACACGCATGCATACTTGTTTTTGTGACCTTTTCAGGACCCATGACTGGTTTGTCCATCATGGGGACGCCTGCTTCCCATTGCCCAGACAGCTTGATCAGCAAACCGTGCCTGCTGGTGGGTATCTATATCATATCACCCGGCGTGCATGTGCCGTATAGCTTGGTGACAGAAACCGGACACCATTATGCCTCACCGGGACCTAGTCAGTTTTTCCTAACCATGTGGGTACTCCCTATGCCTCACTGGGACCTACTCAGGTATTCCAAACCATGTGGGTACACCCTTTGCTATGACCACTAAATGGTTTCACCACAGTAAATAAAAAAGACGCCTTGGTTGGACCAACATAAATTTTATTCAGGCTGTACACTGTCGCTTGATAGCAGTTATTCGGTTTTTTATGTAGTACTTGACTGACAGCCAGTTCCTAGCCTTCAGAGCCTGCTCCTCAGCGCCGAGGCAGGCGTTACAATCCTTTTTGCCGGGGACCTTGCAGGAGAGGATGAATCTCATCAGGTGTCTCTCAACTGCTGCTACTTCTTTTCTGCTCCACGGTTTCTTTTTAGAGCCCATGCAATCACCTATGCAAGACAGGGAAGAGATCAGTCAACCAAAAACTCACCGCCAGCCCAAGCCACCCAATGAATTTGATGGACACACACCTTTAGTAGCCATGGGTGCATGCCTCTCCATCACTTTCGGTGCACTGGCATCTCCCTCCTCCACATGCACTGCTCCAGCTTCCACCTCTGGCTCATCATCAGACTCATCACTGGCTAGCGGGATTGGTTCTGGAAATACAAAGATAAACAGAGATCCCCGGTCACAGTTTCCCCCTTAAACTGTCAGCCCATGGAACAACCAGTCGGGTGAGGGACCATGCTACTTACCGTTGGGATCAATGGAGATTTCTTCCAGGCTTTGACCCTTAAAGTCAGCCAATCGACCTTGCTGGAGTGCCACAAAGAGTTTGCTAATTTTTGCCAATTGCAGGGTACCTTCAGGGAGGCGGTAGTACTGGCGGTGCACCCTGATATCGTGCTCTAGGAAATCGGCCAGCTGATCCATCTCCGTGTCACTCATGTTCAGCACCCTCGAAAGGGTGGCCACATGTTTCCGAAGCCTGGTAGAGGAGAGAGCTTCTGGATGCTTGGCTCCACATGCCCGTGCATAGAGTCGAATGCAGTCGGATCCTCTGAGGTGTGACAAGGCGGAGGGTCTTGCAAACATATATACATTGTCAGGACTGACACCACACTCTACCCTTTTCTCTGTGAGGTGCTCCAATGCCCTCTGCATGCAAGGGGACAGGAGGACAGGGACTTTCCTGCCTCTCTTACCAGGAATCTCAATGCGTGTGAAGTGCTGACATAGCCTCTTTTCTGGCTCTGACAGGGCCAGCGCCACATCACCCTGTAAATCAGCTGTGTGCCGAGATGCAAAAGAGCAAAGCTTCATCTTTGAGACCTCACCTTCCCTACGTCGGTTGAATAGGATTAGTTGTGTGAGGGTTACCTTGGCCAGCAGCAACCACTTCTTTGTGGTCGGGTGAGTGGACAAATCCTCTAGGTATTCCCGCTGTCTGTCAGTGAGATAAAGGTGCAACTGTTTTACATCATCAGTGAAAGGTAGAAGGGGGGGTGTTCCATTTTTGCTCCTCTAGGGTTTTGAGGGCAGCAGCCGAGATCATCTCGCTCCACCTTGCATTGTATAGTTTTTGGAAGCTCCGTGCGCTCTCCACGGTCGGGGCATGGCCCTCCATAAGTGCCTGGCACTCAACCATGGTAGATATTTTTTGGAGGCTACATCCGAACCATGCCGGTTAAAGAGGTGGAGACCAAACTGCATGATGCAAGGGTCACCCTTTATTACCTGTACCACATCATCGTGAATCATATCACACAGCACCTTCCAGAGGCCCTTCCCAACACCCGGTGGAATGGGAGTGGCGTAAGCACAGAGGGATTGCACTCTGGTCCTGCCTGGTTTGGTGTTGGCAGGACCTTTTTTCAGCGGGCACCTTTTCACATGACGCCAAAGGTGTTGCCTTGAGAAAAGGCCCTGGCAATATGCACAATGCATGAAGTCTTGGGGAGCCACAGCTTCACCAGGCTGCTTGCATGGAAGTAGGACACCGCAGCCCTCACGTAGAACCCCGGCATTATGGGCAAAGTTCCCCCGGTTGCGAATCAGGTTAAGCTGTAGCCGCCTTTCCCTTGAACACTTTGGGTAGCTCAGTGCCCGGGCTGCCTCAGGCTCATCGTGGTGGATGGCCTCCACGTGCCTTGCAATTTTTGAGAATGGCTTCTCGCACCATAGACAATAGTTCTTTTTTTTATACACCTTTGAGCCATCACATTTTTTGGTAAGTACCTGGACTGTCACAGCGTGGTTTTTTTTTGAGGAGCAGAAACCTGGGCCAGAAATTGGAGAATCTTTGATAGCAGAGTGACCCTCAGCCAGCATATGTGTCCCATGACGGGCCCGCTCATCCCCGCTACTGTCTTCCAAACTGTCCGCCTCAGAGGAGTCAGGGAAATAGTCTTTGTCACTGCCGTCAGTGCTGCTGTCAGTGATGTCACCGGGTGCACCGCTTAGCTCCATATTTTCCACCTTTAAAATAAACCAGAAAAATAAGGGTCAGCCCACCCGTGATAAAATATGCATGGTAAACGAAGCAAAAGGCCGACACCTACCGGCACAGCTGGAGAAACCTCCCCACAGTGGCACGAAAACCTGAAGCTTCCTGGTTCTGTGTGTGACGCAGAAAAAACCAGAAGCTGCCTGGTTCTGTGTGTGACGCAGCGCGCCTTTTTGAAAGAACCAATCAGGCCTCGAGTCCCAGCATGTGCCCGCCTGTCAACCCTTAATCCCAGGGAGGGGAACCCGGCGGCTCTCTCACCACCTTTGAAAAATATGATGACACCTAAACCTGGGTAGACTGAACCCCTAACAATAAAAAAAGATGCCGACAACTAAGCAGGGTAGACTTCCCCCCCTTCCAATGAAACAAAACAAGAAAAAATATAAAAAAAATAAACAATAAAAAAAATTTGCCGACACCTACCGCCGGGTAGACCTAACCCCTCCCAATAAAAAAAGATGCCGACACCTAAGCCCGGGTGGACTGCCCCCCCCCTTCAAATAAAACAAACAAAAAAACAAAATTGCCGACACCTACCACCTGGTAGACTAACCCCTCCCAATAAAAAAAAATGCCGACACCTAAGCCCGGGTGGACTGCCCCCCCCTTCCAATAAAACAAACAAACAAAAAAACAAAAAAATTGCCGACACCTACCGCCGGGTAGACTGAACCCCTCCCAATAAAAAAAAATGCCGACACCTAAGCCCAGGTGGACTGCCACCCCTTCAAATAAAACAAACAAACAAAAAAACAAAAAAATTGCCGACACCTACCGCCGGGTAGACTGAACCCCTCCAAATAAAAAAAAAATGCCGACACCTAAGCCCGGGAGGACTGCCCCCGCTTCCAATAAAACAAACAAACAAAACAACAAAAAATTGCCGACACCTACCGCCGGGTAGACTGAACCCCTCCCAATAAAAAAAAGATGCCGACACCTAAACCCGGGAGGACTGCCCCCCCTTCCAATAAAACAAAAAAACAAAAAAATTGCTGACACCTACCGCCGGGTAGACTGAACCCCTCCCATTAAAACAGTTTTTAATAAAATAAATGCCGACACCTACCTATGGGTAGACCACCCCCTCCCAATAAAGCAAAAAAGTCGCCCCCCCAATCCTCCCCAACAAAAAAACCCACCGTTAAGCCCGGGGAGGGACCTGACGAGGGCCAGAGCGGGACCCGGGGGACGACCCCTCGCGGCCTCCGGGGCGACGGAGGCGACGGCGCCCGGCCGACCAAGTTCTCGGAGGCGTACTGGAGCCTTCGCCCCCCTTCCGACCCTTAAGCCCTGCCAGCGCGTCCCCTCCCCGTGGCGGACACCGTTTTTCCGACCGTTAAGCCCAGGGAGGGACCTTCCGTGGGCGGGAGCGGGACCCGGGGGACGATCCCTCCCGGCCTCCGCGGCGACGGAGGCGCCGGTGCCGGCGCCAGGCCGACCGGCGCCATCCAAGTTCTCGGAGGTGGAGAACGCGTCGCCCGAGAGACTTCATCCTCGCCCTCCCCGCCGGCCCTTAAGCCCGGGGACGGGGCGGTCCGGCCGACCGTTAAGCCCGGGGAAGGCGGAAGCCGCCCAGGGGAGAGAAGGACCCCGGGGTCGCCCCTCTCCCGCCCTCCGCGGGGAGCGAGGCACCGAGCGGGGCACCCAGGCGGGGGGCGCCGGCCAAGTCCGGGCGGATGGACTTGGCATTTTTTTTTTGGTCGCCGGCGGGACCCTCCCGCCCCGAGGGAAAGGGCCCTGGCATTCTCCTCCTCCCCAGGCCAAGTAGGGAAGGCCAGGAGTCGTCGGGTGCACGGCGCACGCAGGACGCCCCGCGTGGCCGCCCCCGCTGGAAATCAACAAAAGCTTGGCTCGAGGGATGACTTTCAATAGATCGCAGCAAGGGAGCTGCTCTGCTGCGCACGAAACCCTGACCCAGAATCAGGTTGTCTACGAATGATTTAGCAACGGAAGCCCAGGAAATGGTCTGTTTCGCGGGTCGGCACTCGAGCGGTTCCAGGGAAATCGAGTGCTCTGCCGGGGCCCGGGGGTGAGCGCCTCACCCGGGAGCATGGACAGCCTCCACGAAAGACCCTTGCGGTATCGAACGCCTGAGTTGGGGATGACAGACGGAGCAGACCGCGACCGCCTCGAGTCAGACGGGGCCCACCTGTCCTCCTTGTCCCCCCCGGAGAAAGGGGGTCGGAGCGCGAGGCGGACGCCATGTGGACCGGACGCCCTCACGGCGGAGGGGTGCCAGGCGTGCCGTGGGCCAAGGGAGGGTCGGGTTCACCCCGTGAAACTGGCCGGGAGCCCTGGGTTCCGGCCGAGCGATCGTCCCTCCCCGCTGGGACGCGGGGTGCCTCATCAATCGGAAGGGTGGATCGGGGGGCGCATCGAGCCGCGCCCCCACGGATCTCTTCCTGGATCTCTCTCTCGCATCTCTTCGCCACCTATGAATCCGCCCGAGGAATTCCCTCGGACGTCACGGCGTCGCTGCTGCGCGCCACCTTTTGCGGGGCGCCGGCGGATTTTACCCGACCTCCTGGAACCGGGTCCCGGCATCGGGCCCTTTTTCCCGACCTCATTGGGACTTCCAGAGGTTGCAGTTCCCCTGTCTGCCACCAGGTGGCAGTGCACCGCAGGGAAGGGTCGTCCTCATTAATCCTCAACGCGAGACCCACGGGGCTTCCACACTGGTGGATGGGGATCTCACCCCGGTCACCCTCCGGATCCCTGCTCGGGCCAGCTCCGTCACGGCAACTGCCTCACGCTCCTGGTAAAGGGAGGGAGAAGATTCGCCCTGTTCAGCCCACACAGGCTTCCATGATAGCAGAGGGGCCTCTCTGCCCTTTTATGCCTGGAGCCCTGCCCGGTCAAACTCAGATACAGAACCTCCCTTGCACTCTTGGAGCCATGCCCTTTCAGCAGAATCAACCTGGGACAAAGAGTGCCCCCATCGATCGGAAGGGTAACTCGGGTGAAACTTTGGGAAAACTCGCGCTGCGCCCCACGGATCTCTTCCTGGCTCTCTCTCTCGCATCTCTTCACCACCTATGAACCCGCCCGAGGAATTCCCTCCGACGTCACGGCGTCGCTGCTGCGCGCCACCTTTTGCGGGGCGCCGGCAGATTTTACCCGACCTCCTGGAACCAAGTCCCGGCATCGGGCCCTTTTTCCCGACCTCATCGGGACTTCCAGAGGTTGCAGTTCCCCTGTCTACCACCAGGTGGCAGTGCACCGCAGGGAAGGGTCGTCCTCATTAAGCCTCAACGCGAGACGAACGGGGCTCCCGCACTGGTGGATGGGGCTCTCACCCCGGTCACCCTCAGGTTCCCTGCTCAGGCCAGCTCCGTCACGGCAACTCCCTCACGCTCCTGGTAAAGGGAGGGAGAAGATTCACCCTGTTCAGCCCACGCAGGCTTCCATGATAGCAGAGGGGCCTCTCTGCCCTTTTACGCCTGGAGCCCTGCCCGGGCAACCTCAGACACAGAACCTCCCTTGCACTCTTGGAGCCATGCCCTTTCAGCAGAATCAACCTGGGACAAAGAGTGCCCCCATTGATCGGAAGGGTAACTCGGGTGAAACTGGAAAAACTCGTGTTGCGCCCCACGGATCTCTTCCTGGCTCTCTCTCTCGCATCTCTTCGCCACCTATGAATCCGCCCGAGGAATTCCCTCGGACGTCACCACGTCGCTGCTGCGCGCCACCTTTTGCGGGGTGCCGGTGGATTTTACCCGACCTCCTGGAACCGGGTCCCGGCATCGGGCCCTTTTTCCCGACCTCATCGGGACTTCCAGAGGTTGCAGTTCCCCTGTCTGCCACCAGGTGGCAGTGCACCTCAGGGAAGGGTCGTCCTCATTAAGAATCAACGCGAGACCCAAGGGGCTCCTGCACAGGTGGATGGGGCTCTCACCCCGGTCTTCTGCTCGGGCCAGCTCAGTCATGGCAACTCCCTCACGCTCCTGGTAAAGGGAGGGAGAAGATTTGCCCTGTTCAGCCCATGCAGGCTTCCATGATAGCAGAGGGGCCTCTCTGCCCTTTTACGCCTGGAGCCCTGCCCGGGCAACCTCAGACACAGAACCTCCCTTGTACTCTTGGAGCCATGCCCTTTCAGCAGAATCAACCTGGGACAAAGAGTGCCCCCATCGATCGGAAGGGTAACTCAGGTGAAACTTTGGGAAAACTCGCGCTGAGCCCCACGGATCTCTTCCTGGCTCTCTCTCTCGCATCTCTTCGCCACCTATGAATCCGCCCGAGGAATTCCCTCGGACGTCACGGCGTCGCTGCTGCGCGCCACCTTTTGCGGGGCGCCGGCGGATTTTACCCAACATCCTGGTACCGGGTCCCGGCATCGGGCCCTTTTTCCCGACCTCATTGGGACTTCCAGAGGTTGCAGTTCCCCTGTCTGCCACCAGGTGGCAGTGCACCGCAGTTAAGGGTCGTCCTCATTAAGCCTCAACGCGAGACCCACGGGGCTCCCGCACTGGTGGATGGGGCTCTCACCCCGGTCACCCTCCGGTTCCCTGCTCGGGCCAGCTCCGTCACGGCAACTCCCTCACGCTCCTGGTAAAGGGAGGGAGAAGATTCGCCCTGTTCAGCCCACGCAGGCTTCCATGATAGCAGAGGGGCCTCTCTGCCCTTTTACGCCTGGAGCCCTGCCCGGGCAACCTCAGACACAGAACCTCCCTTGCACTCTTGGAGCCATGCCCTTTCAGCAGAATCAACCTGGGACAAAGAGTGCCCCATCGATCGGAAGGGTAACTCGGGAGAAACTTTGGGAAAACTCGCGCTGCGCCCCACGGATCTCTTCCTGGCTCTCTCGCATCTCTTCGCCACCTATGAATCCGCCCGAGGAATTCCCTCGGACGTCACGGCGTCGCTGCTGCGCGCCACCTTTTGCGGGGCGCCGGCGGATTTTACCCGACCTCCTGGAACCGGGTCCCGGCATCGGGCCCTTTTTCCCGACCTCATTGGGACTTCCAGAGGTTGCAGTTCCCCTGTCTGCCACCAGGTGGCAGTGCACCGCAGGGAAGGGTCGTCCTCATTAAGCCTCAACGCGAGACCCACGGGGCTCCCGCACTGGTGGATGGGGCTCTCACCCCGGTCACCCTCCGGTTCCCTGCTCGGGCCAGCTCCGTCACGGCAACTCCCTCACGCTCCTGGTAAAGGGAGGGAGAAGATTCGCCCTGTTCAGCCCACGCAGGCTTCCATGATAGCAGAGGGGCCTCTCTGCCCTTTTACGCCTGGAGCCCTGCCCGGGCAACCTCAGACACAGAACCTCCCTTGCACTCCTTGTTCCCTCTCCGGGCCACCTCGCTCGCAGAGTCCCCATGGGTCTCATGGAGCACCGCCTGGGCCTCGTCGGGTGGGATAAGACCCCGCCCCGTCCTTCTCTCTTGCCCGCTCCTAACAATCCGGGGAAGGAATTCCCCCGTGGGTCTCGCCATCGGCACTGCGCGCAACCTTCAGCGGCGACTTCCCCCTCTCTTCCCCGAGGCCTTGGAAGCGCCGGACGGACGCGGGCACCCAGATCCGACCTCATTGGGGCCTCCGCAGAGGGGAGTCGGCCTCCCGGGACCACCGCCCCGAGGCCTGAGGGGCCAATGGGTGGCTGGGGAGGGGGCACGGGCCCGACCGGCACGGTGGCGCCCCCCGGTGGACGCCTGGCGCCGGTGCAGCAGACCCCGAGAAAATTTTTGGGAAAAAAAATTAAAATAAAACAGAGGCCGCCCATGAAGTAAAAACATGGGGAGACTGTAAGGGGGGGGGAAACCCCAGGCACCCCCTCCCACCCAGGTGGACACGTGGCGCCATTGCACTCCAAAAAAATATTTTTTTGGGGAAAAAATAGACACCCCCCCATGAAATGAAAACATGGGGAGAGTGTAAGGTCAGGAAACGCGCCCCCCCAAACCCACCCCCCCACCCCCGGTGGACAAGTAGCGCCATTGCACCCCAATTTTTTTTTTTTTTCTAAATAGCCACCCATGAAATTAAAACATGGGGGACACGCGCCCACCCCCCGGTGGCCAAGTGGCGCCATTGCACCCCAATTTTTTTTTCTTTTTCTAAATAGCCACCCATGAAATTAAAACATGGGGGGACACGCGCCCCCCCCCGGTGGACAAGTGGCGCTATTGCACCCCTATTTATTTTTTCCCTCTAGATGGCCAGAAATGAATTTAAAACATGGGGAGAGCGTAAGGTGGGGACACGTGCCCCCCCAGGTGGACAAGTGGTGCCATTGCACCCCAATTTTATTTTATTTTTTTTCTGTCAGAGATCTCTTAAACACACACCCTCAGCACGGCATACACACCGACACCCATAACACTCTTGGAAACGTGATTTTCAGGGACATGCCCAATTGCTATGTGGGGTAACAGGTACATGCCTCCTCTTTTGTCTCCAATGGTTTGACTCGTGGGGACTTCATTTTAGGTCCCCACTGTGCTAGATGTCCCACCGGTGTTGGAGTGCTGTCCACCCCAAGTCCCCAGAAAGATAGAATTGCAAGAGCATGCACACATGCACACACGCACACACGCATGCATACTTGTTTTTGTGACCTTTTCAGGACCCATGACTGGTTTGTCCATCATGGGGACGCCTGCTTCCCATTGCCCAGACAGCTTGATCAGCAAACCGTGCCTGCTGGTGGGTATCTATATCATATCACCCGGCGTGCATGTGCCGTATAGCTTGGTGACAGAAACCGGACACCATTATGCCTCACCGGGACCTAGTCAGTTTTTCCTAACCATGTGGGTACTCCCTATGCCTCACTGGGACCTACTCAGGTATTCCAAACCATGTGGGTACACCCTTTGCTATGACCACTAAATGGTTTCACCACAGTAAATAAAAAAGACGCCTTGGTTGGACCAACATAAATTTTATTCAGGCTGTACACTGTCGCTTGATAGCAGTTATTCGGTTTTTTATGTAGTACTTGACTGACAGCCAGTTCCTAGCCTTCAGAGCCTGCTCCTCAGCGCCGAGGCAGGCGTTACAATCCTTTTTGCCGGGGACCTTGCAGGAGAGGATGAATCTCATCAGGTGTCTCTCAACTGCTGCTACTTCTTTTCTGCTCCACGGTTTCTTTTTAGAGCCCATGCAATCACCTATGCAAGACAGGGAAGAGATCAGTCAACCAAAAACTCACCGCCAGCCCAAGCCACCCAATGAATTTGATGGACACACACCTTTAGTAGCCATGGGTGCATGCCTCTCCATCACTTTCGGTGCACTGGCATCTCCCTCCTCCACATGCACTGCTCCAGCTTCCACCTCTGGCTCATCATCAGACTCATCACTGGCTAGCGGGATTGGTTCTGGAAATACAAAGATAAACAGAGATCCCCGGTCACAGTTTCCCCCTTAAACTGTCAGCCCATGGAACAACCAGTCGGGTGAGGGACCATGCTACTTACCGTTGGGATCAATGGAGATTTCTTCCAGGCTTTGACCCTTAAAGTCAGCCAATCGACCTTGCTGGAGTGCCACAAAGAGTTTGCTAATTTTTGCCAATTGCAGGGTACCTTCAGGGAGGCGGTAGTACTGGCGGTGCACCCGGATATCGTGCCCTAGGAAATCGGCCAGCTGATCCATCTCCGTGTCACTCATGTTCAGCACCCTCGAAAGGGTGGCCACATGTTTCCGAAGCCTGGTAGAGGAGAGAGCTTCTGGATGCTTGGCTCCACATGCCCGTGCATAGAGTCGAATGCAGTCGGATCCTCTGAGGTGTGACAAGGCGGAGGGTCTTGCAAACATATATACATTGTCAGGACTGACACCACACTCTACCCTTTTCTCTGTGAGGTGCTCCAATGCCCTCTGCATGCAAGGGGACAGGAGGACAGGGACTTTCCTGCCTCTCTTACCAGGAATCTCAATGCGTGTGAAGTGCTGACATAGCCTCTTTTCTGGCTCTGACAGGGCCAGCGCCACATCACCCTGTAAATCAGCTGTGTGCCGAGATGCAAAAGAGCAAAGCTTCATCTTTGAGACCTCACCTTCCCTACGTCGGTTGAATAGGATTAGTTGTGTGAGGGTTACCTTGGCCAGCAGCAACCACTTCTTTGTGGTCGGGTGAGTGGACAAATCCTCTAGGTATTCCCGCTGTCTGTCAGTGAGATAAAGGTGCAACTGTTTTACATCATCAGTGAAAGGTAGAAGGGGGGGGTGTTCCATTTTTGCTCCTCTAGGGTTTTGAGGGCAGCAGCCGAGATCATCTCGCTCCACCTTGCATTGTATAGTTTTTGGAAGCTCCGTGCGCTCTCCACGGTCGGGGCATGGCCCTCCATAAGTGCCTGGCACTCAACCATGGTAGATATTTTTTGGAGGCTACATCCGAACCATGCCGGTTAAAGAGGTGGAGACCAAACTGCATGATGCAAGGGTCACCCTTTATTACCTGTACCACATCATCGTGAATCATATCACACAGCACCTTCCAGAGGCCCTTCCCAACACCCGGTGGAATGGGAGTGGCGTAAGCACAGAGGGATTGCACTCTGGTCCTGCCTGGTTTGGTGTTGGCAGGACCTTTTTTCAGCGGGCACCTTTTCACATGACGCCAAAGGTGTTGCCTTGAGAAAAGGCCCTGGCAATATGCACAATGCATGAAGTCTTGGGGAGCCACAGCTTCACCAGGCTGCTTGCATGGAAGTAGGACACCGCAGCCCTCACGTAGAACCCCGGCATTATGGGCAAAGTTCCCCCGGTTGCGAATCAGGTTAAGCTGTAGCCGCCTTTCCCTTGAACACTTTGGGTAGCTCAGTGCCCGGGCTGCCTCAGGCTCATCGTGGTGGATGGCCTCCACGTGCCTTGCAATTTTTGAGAATGGCTTCTCGCACCATAGACAATAGTTCTTTTTTTTATACACCTTTGAGCCATCACATTTTTTGGTAAGTACCTGGACTGTCACAGCGTGGTTTTTTTTTGAGGAGCAGAAACCTGGGCCAGAAATTGGAGAATCTTTGATAGCAGAGTGACCCTCAGCCAGCATATGTGTCCCATGACGGGCCCGCTCATCCCCGCTACTGTCTTCCAAACTGTCTGCCTCAGAGGAGTCAGGGAAATAGTCTTTGTCACTGCCGTCAGTGCTGCTGTCAGTGATGTCACCGGGTGCACCGCTTAGCTCCATATTTTCCACCTTTAAAATAAACCAGAAAAATAAGGGTCAGCCCACCCGTGATAAAATATGCATGGTAAACGAAGCAAAAGGCCGACACCTACCGGCACAGCTGGAGAAACCTCCCCACAGTGGCACGAAAACCTGAAGCTTCCTGGTTCTGTGTGTGACGCAGAAAAAACCAGAAGCTGCCTGGTTCTGTGTGTGACGCAGCGCGCCTTTTTGAAAGAACCAATCAGGCCTCGAGTCCCAGCATGTGCCCGCCTGTCAACCCTTAATCCCAGGGAGGGGAACCCGGCGGCTCTCTCACCACCTTTGAAAAATATGATGACACCTAAACCTGGGTAGACTGAACCCCTCACAATAAAAAAAGATGCCGACAACTAAGCAGGGTAGACTTCCCCCCCTTCCAATGAAACAAAACAAGAAA